>SSNU01000215.1:0-33869 GCA_012064415.1 Gyrodactylus bullatarudis
AGTGTAGTGCCTCAGTCTATCTCTTGAGTTCCATAAACAAATATAACAAGGATGTTTCGTAAATCCAAGCTGGAGACCAAATAAAAGAGCAATAACTTGAAAATCAGCAACTATTTTAAAATTGTATAGATGATAAGAAATTTTTCAACATTGAAGTATACAGTGAGTGCAATTTTGAGAGCCATATCAATAGGATACATTTTACCATGCAGGAAAAAATATCCACAAACTTAGCAAAATCTAGAAATTTCATTGACACAAATAAAGGCACGTTGTTGGTTCATGATGACTAATTAATAAGAACATAAAGTATATAATTTCATGTGTAAAACTCATTGGACAAACAAGGTCAACCTATGAGATTCAACTACCTAATTACAGGTAAGAAAAAATCAGGTCAAGGATAGAAAAATTGTCTCAATGTGAAATCTTTATATTTTATTAAATGCTCTTAAATAGAGAATTACTCGGTCATGCATCAGGATTTTAAATTTCAGTGAAAAATTCAGAAAATAAGCAGGATCTAATTCATCAAAAGAATTTCTCAGTCAAAATCTGGTGAGTTCTATTAAATTGAGTATATTTTTTAAATTGATCTCAAAGAAAGAATTAAGATCATGAGGTCCAAATGGTGATTTTTTTAGGATCATCTTAAAACAATCTTTCCATCTACGAAGAACTAAGGTGTGTGCATAAACTTAAAAAAAGAACATTGATAAAAAGGGGGATTAATACTCGGGCTAAAAAAGCACTCAATGATTCAGATGCATTCTGGGAGACTGGAGATATGTATGAAAAAGAAAACACCAGATTCGGAATCAGCACAAAATTTTGAACTAGATTTCTTTTTAAAATTTTGAAACGAGAAAGTTGCGAATCATCATTAATGATTTATTAAATTTAATGCAATTGTAGATTACTTTAAGCATATAAAATTGGAATTATTATTTTGCAATTTTTGAAAGAAATTAAGAAAGTATCAAAGAAAGCTGCATGCGAATCGTAAATAATTCAAATTCTACTCATTTATAGATAAGCAAATCAATTTTACAAAACTCTTGAGTAATTATGTGAAGAATGTACATTTTTTTATCTCACAATCTAAGTAATTCACGTATATATATATCCTCAATGGATAATATCTCAAGTATTCCTATATTTCAGTCTTCATATAACCCACCCACATGGATTTAGTACCGAGAAGAATTGCGGAAAGAGCCATGACAGAAAATCAAAACATTGCCTTGAACAATACATAGCCATTTTAAAGCAACAAAAGCTGATGAATTCAGAAGTTGTTTACTTTGATGGAACATGGTAAGTGGTAATTTTTCTCATTTCACGATGCCATTAGATTTCATCATTATTATTTAATAATATTTAAAATAATAGATTTTAATCAGCTTCTTCAAATTGGATAATATAAACCTAATTGACATGAAGATAAGAATTTACATTTTTAACAAAAAACTCAATATTTTTCTCAGGAAAGTCAGGAAAAAATTTATTTTTCGAATTCCATGATGAAATGAGCCAATAAGATGTGGAAATTAAAAAAATTTCTGAAAAAATTCAATCTGGCCGTTTTTCGAATTTTGAAAATGCCCCGAATTTCCCCTTTTTCAACTTTTGAGCTCAAATTTTTTATCGATTTCAAAGATTTGAAGCAGTTAAATGCAGATATTCAAGATCAGCATTAGACAAAGAATTCGAATTCAGCTGAAGAAATTTACAGAAATTCTTCATTATTGTGGTAAATCGAAAAATTTCGATTCATTGATTATCACGAAGGTGAATGATCAAAAATTTGAATGTTTAACTTTTTCTTGAAAACAGTAGATTACTTGCTACCTCCACGGCCGAATTCGAATTCTTTATCTGATGCTCATCTCGAATATCTGCATTTAACTGCTTCAAATCTTTGAAATCGATAAAAATTTTGAGCTCACAAGTTGAAAAAGGGGAAATTCGGAGCATTTTCTGTTTCTGGTCTTAGAATTTATAAAATTTGAGTGGAAATTTTTGTTTCCTAATTGAGATAAAATATTTTCTGTTCTTTCGATTGAGACTACTTTCAACTCCGTCAGATTTCATCTTCAGGTATAAAATTGGACATTTTGAGAAATGGTTTCCACGTTCTTTGGGATTAAATTCATACAAAAAAATATGGTTTTATGATACTGAGAGTCTCAGTCCGAGACTCACTTAATCAAATATTCAACCGTTCTCGTTTATCACTCAAATATACGCTTTCTGTTTTCTAACCCTTCCGTTTGAGTTTCAATTATTCTTGTGAAATTATTTTCTTCACGAAATATCAGTAATTTTGTAAACTTTTATCCAATAATTCCTAATCAGTACTACATCAAATTAAACACAATCGATTTTAATGAAATCCAGACAATTTATTTCATTAAAAAAGAAAAATTAATATTCATAGGCAAGACTTTTCAGCATTGATTTTGGCTACGGAGCAAGAAAGTAGTCGTGATTTATTCGATTCATCAAATATTTGGATCTTTTCACCTCGAGCCTTGGCCCAGGGAGTTTTTCTCAATAATACGGTCCTGTTACACAAATATCTCAAGACCAAGCCGGGCCTCTTTGGTGAGTGATTTGAAAATTCCTGTTCAAGCTTTTTTAACGTAACTCCCTAAAGGAGATTTTAAAAATAACTGAATAATTCCTATTTTCATGGTTAAATTGATTAGATAATAACACAAAACTTGTTTTAATGAGTATGACACACTGCATAGAATTTTCATATTCAAGATTTTTAAAATATCTTACTTTTTCATTCAATAACAATGTTGAATCGCTTCAACTCATTGAAAAAGTTTAAATTTGGGGCCTTTATGAAATTCAAAAAATGACCTTATTTACGCCATATTGAATTTTCTTCGGATTGATTTTGGGATTCAAATGAAATTTGTACTACTGATCATCTAAAGAAGATTTGTAAAAATTTTAAATTCTCATCCTCGCGTCATCAAGTTTCTAAGTTTAGTTTTTCTTATCGAAATTTTGAACGTTCTCAAAAGTTTATATGAGATACATATTCTTGGTCTCACTTTTAGAATCTAACTAACTTCTTATTTTATTCACTCACCAAGAAAAGAAGAGAATTATTTGATGAAAAATATTGCATAATGATAGACTTCCTACGTGCTCTTTCAAGCTCATCTTAACTCTCTAATTATGCATTAGTTTGACGTCATTGAAGCAAAATACAAGCGAAAAATAAAGATCTCATAATATATGAAATTCCGTTTAATCTTTGTAGAGAAAAATCTTTTATTTTCAATAAATATTGTTAGAGAAATGAAAAGAGAAAATAAAAGATTATAATAATTTCTTTTCTCAGACCACAAAATGAGGATGTTGTAAAGTTTGTTGATATGAAGTTGAGAATCTATGATTTTTACAAAAATATCGATTGTTGCATCAAAAATTTGAATATGTTGAAGATATTCTTGAATCCTACTTTTACTATTTGGTGAAAGAAATTCTGAGAAAAAATTATTTTTATGAAAAATATGGTCATTATTAAATTTTTGTTTTGTCGCCAAAATTCAATTTTTTGAACTGAAAGTTTTAAATTGATATTTAAGTCTAAAAAGAAATTTTATAGTATAGGAATTGAACAAAAAAGCTGAATGTCACCGTCAAATTTCCGACAGCAAATCATTTTTGAAGGATCTTGACTTATCAAAATTTCATAGATTTTCAAATAGTGAAAATGATCCCAAATTTCAATAGTTTGTTTTCTTGTCTAAAACTCTTGCGCGAAATCAAATTCTGTAAAAAATGGCCATATTTTTCGCAGCAATAATTCTTATTCAGAATTTTTTTCTACAAGCAACTTGATTAAGATCCAAAAATATCTCTAACATATTCGAATTCTTGATGAAAAAATCGGAATTTTAGATCAAATTATTGAAAATAAAAGCACAGATTACAGAAAATTAATTTATAAAATCAGCCACTATTTTGAACCTTAATTCAATCGCTCCATATCTCTGAAATCAACTAGAATTTTAAAATCAACAGTTGAAAAAGTGATAACTTGACAACTTAAATTTTTAGTTCTGAAGCAAGTTGACGTGAAGACGAGAATTTACTATGGCTATTGTATACTAGGCTAGGGTGAAATTTTTTTTTCTCCGAACAACTCACGAGAGTACTTACTTTTCTGATAGAATTTAGTAATCAGATCATGTTTTGCATATTTTATATTAGCGTGAAAGTCATCCTCCATTTTTCCCACAATAACATGATAAAACATTAAGCAATGAAAGCCTAGAAATTCACTATGAGGACCCTCTTGATGATAAGATTACTATTATCGAAGATAAAACTCAAGAAACTCATTAAATGGCCAAGATAAACCGGATTTTAGTGAATGCATAGTAAATATTCAATGAAAATTGAGCGGAAATTTGAAAAATTCTGGATTTTTAAAACTGAATGACATAATATAGCATTTTTGACACATACTTCAATGCAAAATAATTGATAGTTTTATGAGAAAAGTGGGTCCTAATATGAGGTTAAAAATTCCACCTCAAATTTCATACTATAAGCTATTTTTCCTGAAAGTTTATTTTTTGAATTTCATTATAAAATGAAAAAATACTTACTAATTAATCACTAATAACTACTAGTAAATCCAATTTGGGCAAAATTAGGTTTATTATCGAATTTCGAAAATGTGTCAAATTTCCAGTTTTAAAAAGTTTGAGCTCAAAATTTTTATCGATTTTAGAGATTTCATACAACTTAATGCTAATATATATAACATCAGACAAAGAATTCGAAATTACCGGTCAAATTAGAAAACAGTTGTCCCCTCACCGCAAGGGATTCGTTTTCATTTCATCGATGTTAAAAAGCCTTTAGTCTCTTTGTCATTCAGAAAAATTACTGGAAAACAAGAATAGAATTTAGTTATTATTTTGCGAAATGAAAGCTTTAACACCAATTTATTCCTCTTGTCTTCAAATCTTCAAAATGAGTTCTAACTTATTATTAACCCTTTCGGTGCCGATGTACATATATTTTTGTCCAATTTTTTTGAACCTTCATAACTCTACCAGTTCGATAGGTTTCTGGATCAATTAAAGTTTAAATTGAAGCCCACAATGTGAACTTGCATTGATAATATTTTTTCCAAATAACTTGGTATCTTCAAAGCTATATTTTGGTTTTTATAAAAATTGTGAAATAGTCTTGGCACCGAAAGGGTTAAAAATTAATTTTTTCCTGACTTTGAGGTAAAATATATTGATTCTTCTTGTGATACTAGTAAAACTCATTTTATTGAGAAATTCAAAAAATAATTATTGAATTTTCATTTTCAAATCATCAAGATTTATTCAGTATTAACATTCTTATGTACTGCAATTCAATATTAAGATTAAACTCTCTGACAACTTTCTCCTGACAGAAAATATGATCCCTTTTCAGAGTAAACTTATTTTTTATTTCACATTGAAATTTCATCCCAATAATGATATATGTAGAATCTATCAAACATTTTCCTTATACGCACATGGGCCATCAATCATGTTCGTTTGTTTTTTGGGTAATGAATGAATACTGGAAAAGAATATAGCAATCCCCTTGCTGTACAGTGTACACACTTTTGAAAATGAAGAGAGAAAGTAAATAATAATGAAAGATACATCACCTCTACAAATGAACATGCTATAGAGTAATCCTGTTGATTACTGAAAATACTGTACTATTGTAAATATTCTATCTCCAAGAGAAGTATATATATTTAGGTATATATAAAGTAGATAAAAATATGGAAAAGAAAACATGAAAAATTAATTAAACCTTGGCTTCCGTATTTTATTATTACAACAGAAGATACACTACATATATCTAGGAGAAAGAGGAGAGATATTCAAGTTGGAATAATAAGCGCACAGATATTTGTGACAACATATCAGAGCATAAATTAAATTTGAAAACAAGATATTATTTCATTACGTATTGTTTTTCTCCAACGTTTTTTTTTGTTTCAAAATTATAATTGCAGGAAATGAATGGTTTTTATGTAATAAACTGGAATGATAATCGTTCATTATGTACAGTATATCTCTTGGGAACATTGTATCACTGTGTACTTGGTAGAAAAGTATTTTATCATTTACAATATAAACCTATTGTATGCTTGTTGTAACAAATTTATCTATTTATTCATTATAATTTATGACCACGGCTGAGTGGGGAGGAAGTTTGCGTTAATGGGTGGAAAATCCAGAATTCAGAACATGATGAGATATTAGACATGAAAATTATTATGATCAAATTTACATGAAAACCGCTTATACGAATGCTTTTTCGGTAAACTCGAGTAATCAAACAAATCTTAATCTGAGATCATATTTTGAACTTCAGAATCTAATTTTTACGAATACTTTTTTGTATTTAATTTTGGCAATGTCAATATTTGTGTTGTCAAGATCTTTATTTGAGTAGCTTCTTCATTTCATTAAATTCAAGTATTAACCATTGCTTCTGAAAAAAATTGTGAGTTATTTACCGGCGTAAAAAGTATTCATTCCCACGCAAATGTTATCTACAACTTTTATCACGCTGTGAATTCATCTAAAAACATCGTCTCAGACTTTTTGTTAGAATACATATGGAATTTAAGCTGACAGAAAGTAAAATATTCTACTGTGTACATCATAAATCATTCAGATCACATTTGAAAATTACAAGAGTTTGCTAAAATTTTCATGTACAGTATATTCTCTGGATTCAATGGTATCTAAAGCTAGTTGACATGAAGATGAGAATTTCCTATCTTTACAAAAAACTCAATAATTTTATCCAGAAAGTCAGGAAAAAATTTATTTTTTGGATTCCACTATTAAATGAGCTGATTAGTTTTGAAAACAAAAAAAATTTCTGAAGAAAATTTAATCTGACCAAAATTGAGCCGTTTTTTGAATTTCGGAAATGTTTCAAATTTCCACTTTTTCAACTTTCAAATCCAACATTTTTATCGATTTCAAAGATTTGAAGCAGTTAAATATTGATATTCAGGATCAACATTAGACGAAGATTTTGAATTTGGCCGTAGAATTTGAGAGAAAGTTACTCTTTCCGAGAAAAAGTTTAATCGCTATATTTTGGATCATTCTCCCTCGTGATAATCGAAAAATTCAAATGGTTCGATTTCCCACCGTAATAACGAATTTCTGTGAATTCCTGCAGGTGAATTCGAAATCTTCGTCTAATGTTGATCCTGAATATCAATATTTAAATGCTTCAAATCTTTGAAATCGATAAAAATGTTGGATTTGAAAGTTGAAAAAGTGGAAATTTGAAACATTTCCGAAACTCAAAAAACGGCTCAATTTTGGTCAGATTAAATTTTCTTCAGAAATTTTTTTTGTTTTCAAAACTAATCAGCTCATTTCATAGTGGAATCCAAAAAATAAATTTTTTCCTGACTTTCTGGATAAAATTATTGAGTTTTTTGTAAAGATAGGAAATTCTCATCTTCATGTCAATTAGGTTTACTAGTTTACCTTCAGCCTTGTTATTCTCATCTAAAACGCTTTTATGACTTTTTCATAAAAAATCATTTTAAGCTTATATGTTAAGATTAGTTGACACGAAGATGAGAATTTGCTATTTTTCCCAAAAACTCAATATTTTCCTTTTGATACCATCCAGTGGATAGTTATTAGCCTAAAAGATGTTGAAAATAAAAAAAAGTTTAATCTGGCCAAAATTAGGCCATATCATGAATTTTGAAAATGCTTCAAATCCTAATTTGAGCTAAAAATTTAGAGCAATTCGATACTGGTATTCCGGATTAAGATTAGATGAAGAATTCGAATTCGCCTAAAGAAGTTCACAGAAATGTGACATCCTTGAACAATCAGAATTTTTTCAATAATCTCAATCTCTATGATCAAATTCGAATTCTTCCTCTAATCTTGATCCGATATATCAGTGTTGAATTGCTTTAAATCTTCGAAATTTTACTTAACCCTGGAACGACATTTTAATTTTTCCTTGGCGGAGTTTTAATACAAATGGGGGCGTTAAAGACCCCCAAATGTCGTTCTTAAAATCAATAAAGTAAATATTTTTAAATGATAAACTAATTTTTTTAAATGCTGGTCAGAAATAAGATAATAATCCACTGAATGAACCCTCTAGCTAATGAGCAAGTTTAATTTAAGAAAATAAAATGATTTCTTTACAGACATGAAGTTAGCCTATGTTAAAAGAAGAATAAAAATTAAAACTTTCCTCTCTAGAATTGATATAATATATATTGTATATCGTACATAAAAATAAGAAAGTTAAGAAGTTTTAAAAAAGCAAAGATAATTAAGTTTCCTGATCTGGTACCAGTCTTTTTCCCTATGTTTGTATACTCCCTTGTTATTAAAACTATTATTTTGGGTTGAATTAATTCAGTAGAGTTATAGCCCGTTTCTTTATTTATGAGCTTACTTCAGGACCAGTATTAATTTTATGACATTAATTTATATCAAGATTATATCCTCCGGCATTATATATGATTATATACACCAGTATATATTGGGATAAAACTAACTTATTCCATAGAAAGTCTACTGCTTGATTAGCATAGGAAACCTATCTTCAAATGATTTTTATTTTCGATAAGACGTTGCCTAATTTTAACACTCAGAATATGACGATCTTGGGAATTGATTTTTTTCAGAATTTTAATTTTTTTGGAAATGTCAATAAAAATTGCTTTCATGGATGAATTCTTTCTTATTCTGTCTTATTAATCGAGATTGGAGTGTAAGAATTAATATCAAAAATAAATTTAGTCGATATAAAGATGGGAATTTATTATATATTTCTCCTGATAGTCAGGAACACAAATAATTGTTGGATCGCATTATGAAATGAGCTAAAAATAAGATTTTTGAAGAAGAAAAATCAATCTGACAAAACTTTGGTAATTTCTGTAATGACAAGACCAGAACTCAAAAATTCACTGTAATTTCTACATTGTCATTTTTCGAAACAACCAGTGTTTAGGTGGTATCAAAATTATGAGAGTGTTGAGTAAATCACACTTTGCTAGTAAGTCTAATGTCTAAAAGCGAGTTTCTCTCAACCTCTATGGCCAAACTCAACTTAAATGTCTGATAATGATCCGAAAATATATTTTATTTTGATCTCAACAATTCATGGGCTCATTCCATCATGGAATTCGAAAAATAAATTTTTTCCTGAAATAATAGTTTTTTTCAGAACAGAAATTCTAAGTTACAGTATTTTATTGAAAACAACTCGTTTCGTTTCTATTTCGTAACTATTCTATGTTGATTGGTTTTAATAGAAATTTTTTTACCCAAGCATAATTTGTCTCTAGACAGCTAACATAAACTGTAGGTAATTTAAATCTTCTGACAATGATAAACAGTCTAACGTTCGCCAAGCATGTAGGCTTTCAAAATTTGCATTTCTACATTTGTGACTACATTTTATCAGCTTTCTAATGAAGAAGAAGCAATGAACTAACAGAGAGAAAATAAATAATTTTATGGTTTCATGAAAAAAGGATTGAAATTCGGTAGAAGGCTAGTATTTATTATTTATTTAAATACTATTTATGAAGATTAGTATTCATTTGCAAAAAATCTTTTGATGTATTGATCATGATAGGGCATGTTATTATTATTCACGAAAAATTAAATATTTTTCAGGTTTATATCTCAATAATGACGCCAAAATCTCATCAGAATACCTTGAAAAGGCAATAAACCTTTGGTTAAGATCTTTAATGAAGCTAACATCATCTCTTGCTGATGACTATCAAGAAATTGAAGAGGATACACTCAAACAATGGTGTGATCATGGAAATCCAGTCAATTGGAAATTGGGCAAATCCTTTCACAGGTAACGGTGTCATTTTTCTATTATTTTAAAATGTATATTCATCATGGTTGAATAATCCCTTTATTTTTTCACGCTTTTATGATATAAATCATTACTGATCTTTCTTGTCAAAAATTTAATTTGCATTAGGTAATTTTAGGCGAAAAATGATGGTTTTCGATATTAGTAGGAACCATATTAAGAATGCATTTGAACAGTATCGCATTATTTCATATGAGTAGTCAATCGTGAACATTTTATTCAGATACTAATCTTAATCCTGGTAAACTTCTTTTGACCACTTTCAAATTAATAAAATTCCAGTTCAAAGTTCATAAAAATGGGGATTTGGCGTAAAATCGAAATTTGAAAAAAACCATTTACAGCTATTCTCGATGAATTTGGGAGTTCATGATTTTTACAAAAACTCATTTTTTCATCAAGGTGCCGAAATTTTTTAAAGATTTTTTGGTAACTGATTCAAAATGTACACTTTTACTGATTTGAGAAAAAAAATTTTTTTGAAAATTTTAGAGACATTTTAAAATTCGAGATGGCGCAATTTTTTAATTTTTCAAATTTTGAGTTGAAAATTTTTGTTGATTTCCAGGTCTAAGAGGAATCAAACGTTATTTTTCAGGATCATCATTAGACAAAGAAAATAATTACTGTTATTCATTTTTTGGAAAAACAAACAATTTTGAAATGATCATGTCGCACGTAAATGGTGTGTTTTTCCAAAAAATGAATAACAGTAATTATTTTCTTTGTCTAATGATGATCCTGAAAAATAACGTTTGATTCCTCTTAGACCTGGAAATCAACAAAAATTTTCAACTCAAAATTTGAAAAATTAAAAAATCGCGCCATCTCGAATTTTAAAATGTCTCTAAAATTTTCAAAAAAATTTTTTTTCTCAAATCAGTAAAAGTGTACATTTTGAATCAGTTACCAAAAAATCTTTAAAAAATTTCGGCACCTTGATGAAAAAATGAGATTTTTGTAAAAATCATGAATTCCCAAATTCATCGAGAATAGCTTTATTCTCTGGAACTTTTTCTTCAAGTACAAAATTATGCTTCTACTTCATCGTCTTCTTAAAAGTAGGTATATAAATAAAATAAAGGTCTTAAAGAATTGTACATAAACTGTTGAAAAGTATTACAGTATATCAGTCTGTTGGCTATAATTAAGAAATTTTACTTCGTAAAAATATTCTTACCAGGATGTTGAGGAAATGCCAAAGGCAAAATCTAATTTCATTTTTCTTGAATTTCTGTCGAGTTTCAAATTTCATCAATCTTCACTTCTCAATAAAACTGGCCTAACTTCATTACATGGAAAATAGGAAGGAATGGAAGGAGAAAAATAACCTCCACCCCTTTTATTTATCTTCTTCTTTTCAAATTTATGTGTCCATCAAAATTTTTAGGAGTAAGAAAAATTTCAAATGAAAATTTAATTTCAACACTCGATTTTATTTGTATTTTTATTTGAGATTTCGGCTCATGAATTCATCATTTCGAGATAATTTAATAAACTTATTCTCTTTAATTATTTATCAGTTGATATTGAGAGTTTTTTCTAATTTTCAAGGGAAGAACAGAAAGAATCTTTCTTACTTAACTCAAATTCTATTGAATAAATTCAAAGGAAGAATTAAGTAGTAGAAATATGGTAAATTATTCTGGCTTGATTCTAGAGATTCTATATCCAAATCTCAATATTATTTCGTTTAATATTTGAAAAATAATTCCCTGATTTTGAGCAGAAGTTTAAAACAGCTTACTTAGAGAAAATTTATTCAATATTCTAACTTTGGAAATAAATATACTAAAAGCAGAAAAAACAAGTTTGTAATGAAAGAAATAATTAATTTAAGTCTTGAATAAAATATTTAATTTAACGATAAAATAGTCGTTTTAAGAGGTTTTATAAAGATTTTATAAAGAAGGTTATTTTTGGAGTTAGCCCTTAAATTCCCAAAAGATTTTTTTACTCACTTTCAATCTTCTGTCTATCCTATGGTTTGTGAATACGCTAATTACGAATCTACAGTTATTTTAATGCAACTATTTTTGGTTCAGAAGTTATCGATAAAAAATTGGGTAGTTTTTTGATCCAAAAACAGGTTATTTTTGTAGGTTTAGCAGAGAGAGTTCAGGCGATTGCATATTTGAATTCTAGAGGTATGATTCCTCGATAAAAGTTATCTTACTTTTTATTTTTGACTTTAGGAAACAGAATATCAAGAAAACTTTCTGAAGAAAAATTAATTTTTTGGAAAAAAACCACATTTTTTTGTATGGCACGAGTTTGATGAATATTATTCATTGAATTTTCAAATTTTCGGTTTTTAACTCTAGTCATAATCTGGATCAGCTCTTTAAGACGGTTCTAATGATGTATAAAACATGGGTCTAAAAACCTACTTTAGATTGAGACATATCATGTTTAAACATTTTGTATTGTACTCAAATGGACGAGAGAATTGCCTAATTATCATTTATTCAAAATTTTTTCGACTTTGAGCTTCAATAACTTCGTCGAGATGATATTAAAATCATTAATGAACTAAGAATATAAAAAATCAAAAATGAACCCAAAAAGTCTTATAAAAACTTTTTTACTTAAAAGTAGTGAGATCATTTTTGGGTGTTAAATGTCAAAAAATCAAAGCTGAGATTTTTACATATTCCAGGAAATTTATAGATTTCCAATCGAATGGGGGGGGGGGGAATAAACGAAGTATATATTGAGGCTTAGATGCACTGAACAATGAGTTGCTAAAATGAAGTGTGATAAAAATAGCGCAGTGAGACTTAAAGGGTTAAAAATCAAATCAGGAATGATGAAAAAACCCAATAACAATTTGTTTTATCGTTAAATTCTACGTTTATTTATCATTGTCAGTTAGATTAGAATAACTTTGAACTCAAGTTGGTAAATATAGTCCTGACAGTTTTTATTTCCACTAAAATTATATGGGATGAATCAATTTAAAATATATATTTTATTAATTTTAGCATTATGAGAAAAATGAAGGTATCCATGGATGATGAAATCAACTTGGCCGGAAGTAAAAATCTCACAATAAAAAATCAATTCCTTATAGTCAATTCTGTTTCCAGTCATGATTCACTAACATGGAATAAAGTGAGATTTTTCAATTAAAAATAAATAAAAGATCGTAGCAAAGTAAGTGTTTAGAAACTTTCATGGGATTCGGAAACATTTTGAGTAATTTAACCCTAGTTTGAAATTTGGAGGTCTATTTTTCATTCTAGGGTTCAAGTGATCTTTCACCAACGAGAGAATTTATTCGAAAATTCATTGGTAAAAATTTTCAGTGATTTTCAAAAACGATGTCTCATAAATTTCATTCGATCCGATTAAATAACAATTTAGATATTTGAGCAAAAACTGAGCCTAAATTTAGCTTCATTTTACAAAACCTAACATGTATAGGAAATAAACCTGGTTTATCTATTCAACTATTACGTAGATGAATTTTGTTACATTTTATTATTGATAAGCTTCATAGAAAAAATATCATGATTTTTTCTTGTTTCTGAAAAGTCTAAACATGCCTTAGCAGACTTTGATTAAAATTTCCAAAAGAATAGATCATTGGAATAAAAGTAATAAGTAAATTTTATTATTGTGAAAAACTGTCAAAAACTAAAAAATTATTTTTTCATACAGCATAAATGGGAAAATTAATTAGAATAGACCTAATAATACAGGGCCAAGATTTAAATTTTAAATTCTTTAGGACTGTAATTAACTTTTCCCATTTAAATATCGATAGATTGGCCAATGGCAAGTTAACAAGAATGGCCAAAATTATCTAAGTATTAACGGAGTAACTTGGCCAGATAGTAACAACATTCCGCTAAACACAATGTTAGAGGCTAAACAATTAATCCGCATTTTAGTTCAACGAGAAGATCCCTTTATTATCTTCAATGAACTCGATGTAAGTTTTAATCCAACTCTAATAACACTCGTTTGTTACTTTAGGAAAGAATTAAATAATCTATTTATTCAATAATTCATAAATTGATATACAGTGGACATTTTTATCTAAAATCATAACATATTATGAAAGTTTACTTTCCAAATTATAAAATAGATTTGATTGAATAAATTTATGAAAGTATTTAAAACTTTATAATTTAAAAAAGTATTTATTATGATGAATGAATAAAACTTTTGAGTATTAGACAAAAAATTACAAATGAATTGTAGATAAACAAAATTATGAAAATTTTCAAAAAAACGTTTTTTACCGATCACAATATTATTATGAAAGATGAGTAAAGCAATTTTATTTGGATTTGAATAATGGGATATAAATTTTAAATCATGAAAATTTTAAATAAACGTTTCCAATTACTATACCAATAATAGAGTTTTTAAAACAATTTTAATTTTTAAAATGAAATAGAAAATGTTCTAAATTATTACATCATGAAGAAATTTAAAATAACTCGCAGATCATCATTACTAAGATGAATCATAGCTCAAACTTATCCGCGAAAATATCTGCTTGCTCTTCACTTGGCTAATTCTGATAAACTAAAAAGGATGTTGAAGGAGTAGTGTGTACACAATAACAATGGACAAGTTCTATTGTTTGAAATCTTTTTTTTTCAAATTTTCAAAGATATAAGTAGTACGACCTGAGTACCCTTTTAAATACGCCTTCTTTAATTTCTCCAAATAAATATTAGAAAGAAAACATCTCCGTATTTTAAACATAGTTATACTCAAAAGTAGTTTTGTATTTTTATAAGACACTAAGAAGAGTATTTTTGCACTGAAAATTATAAATTTTAGTTCAATGAAAAGTGTTGAAATTGTTTGAAAATTTCCAAATTTTGTTTATCTCATTTCAGAAGCATTACGAATTATCACATAGATGGTATAAACACAATTATAGGCTGTTTCACTAAATTCAAGAAACTTCATCTAATTTCAGTAAACAATTTCTCGTAAACTAAGAAGAAAATATATATAGAAACGCATATATCTATATTCATTTCAGGAAGTATGAAATTAATAATTTAAATCTTATTGCTGCTTCTGATGTTTTAATGAAGAGTGATAAGATTGGAACGTGACACTTTTAGTATCGCGATATGGAAATTCCGCAAATAGTCGAATCGATTTCAATTCAAGTTTGTTCAACATAAATTCTATTCTTCAGGAATCAAAATTTTTAGCCTGAGTCATGTAGAAAAAATAATTTCAATCTTATAATTTTTAAATAATAAATTTCCATTGTAATATATAATATATCTAGCCTGAAACTTTTTACCTTGAATTTGAGTTACTATAAAACGTTAAAATGCTAGATAGTAATAAAAATTAAAATACTCCAAACATGGAGTTTTCTAGTAAAAAACTTAGCTAATATGAATTAGAGCCAGATATTTCAAATAATTTGAATTCAAAGGTATAAGAAATATTCTGTCCTGAAAACCCCTTTTTTGAGAAATTTTAGAGAGATTAAAAATTTATAAATCTAATAGTTGTTATGAATAATGAAATTAAAATTATTTAGAGAGAATTAAAATGTTCTCGAGAATCTCTGCTTTGTCGTGTACGCAATGATGAGAGTAATAACCACAAGAAGGCTTGTTGCTCAGGCTTCATGATCAGCTTCCTGATTGAATTAATCAAGGACTTGAACATTAATGTTGACCTCTATGAATTCCTTGACACATCAGGGTACATAGAAGTGAGAAAACTCTTACAATTTTAATGTTAGTGATCACCTGAGTAAAAATTTTCCAGAATCAAAAACTCCAGAGCCTTTTTCCAGGAGTTACGACTGGCAAAGCGGATATGGCCTTGGGTCTCGCTCGTCCCTCTTTGGAATCAGTTAAAATTCTAGACTTTACTGTTCCTATAATGAAAACTGGTCTCGGAGTTCTCGCTGAAAGAGATGACAATGTTTCCATGACCCTCTTATTTGGTAGGTTATTTTTCATAAGATTATTCTGAGCACTGGTAAAGATTTTGAATGATGATTTATATGAGTAGAATTTTATTATCTGAGCCGTTTCATTTAATGATTTGATAGATTGATGAATAAGGGAACCCTGTCTGATCTCAATTTGATTTCTTTATTTAAAATATACACCTAGTTAATATGAGTATTCTCAATCTCGAAGCAGAGCCAGTTTCCCATTTTTTTGAACTTTGAATTGAAAATTTTTGCTGATTTCAATATGAGAGAGTGATCAGAAGATGGTTTTTAAGCCTACAATTAGTCATAAAACCGATCATCATCATCATGAAAATTTTGATAAATTCGTCATTTTCCAGGTGTCTTTAAATATTATGTTAAAATTTCACCGATGTTCAAGCAGAAAAATGATTAAAATTTTAACACGATGATATATTCATCAATATTCCCACTTATTAATCAGTAGATAGACTCTTCACAGCCAGTCCTAGAAACTACAGAGTGATAGAGTTTATTCTTTAATGAATTCTTGATCAGCAAATTGTATTTGATCAATTTGAATTTTTATTATTTTCTCAAGTTAAAAAAACCTCTAAATTGAGAATATCTCATGTTTTAACCAAATAATGCTAATTAGAATTAATACAGTGTAATGTGAAATCAATTTATCGAAAAATTCATTCTGTGTTTTGTTTACAGGTTCCATTGATCTTAATTTTTATATTCAGTTAAATTCTTTATTAATACTGTAGCTGAAAAAGGAAAAACAAACTGAACTAAATTCAGGTAAAATAAATATACAAGTTTATGCAGAATTCTATTCATAATTAGTAAATCTGGGGGAAGAATTATCTCAATGTTTGGTCGACAATAATTGAAATAAAGATAATAAAATATTTTTCTATCAAGCATACTGAAAAAAGGATGAAAACCTAAATGTTCTTAAACTAATTGTATTCAAATGAGGTAAATGTTTTAGAAAATTAATTCCAAAATTACCACAAAAGGTGAAGATTTTCATCTAGTCATAATTCAAATCGAGCTGTTATCGATTCCTTATAAAGCTAGTTGACATGAAGAATCTTCATTGAAGATGAGAATTTACTATTTTTGCAAAAAACTCGATATTTTTCTCCAGATTCACAGAAAATAATAATTTTTTGAACTCTAAATGGAATGAGCTAATAAGTTGTTGATATTCAAAAAAAAATGCTGAAAAAATTCAACCTAACCAAAATTAGGCCGATTTTTCGATTTCGAAAACCCACAAAATTTTCAAGTCTAAGTGGGCAACCATCGATGGATAGATACGTTAGGAGGAAACAATGATCCTGGAGACAGAGAACCAATTGAATTGAAATCCCTCCTTCCCCTTGTGCTCTATTGTGCTCAAATCCGATTGAACCAATCAGAGGATTTTATTAAACATTTTATCTGTTTTAAAATTGTATATATATCTAGCCGGTGTAAGAGTCTGATGAGATCCGGTGAAATATAAGCTTTATCACTAAATATTCACTTGTCTTCTAAATCCTTACAATATGAATTCTTCATTGGAAACAAATAATTTTTTGAACTCTAAATGGAATGAGCTAATAAGTTGTTGATATTCAAAACAAAGCTGAAAAAATTCAACCTAACCAAAATTAGGCCGATTTTTCGATTTCGAAAACCCACAAAATTTTTCATATTTTCAAGTCTATATCAACAACTTATTAGCTCATTCCATTTAGAGTTCAAAAAATTATTATTTTCTGTGAATCTGGAGAAAAATATCGAGTTTTTTGTAAAAATAGTAAATTCTCATCTTCAATGAAGATTCTTCATGTCAACTAGCTTTATAAGGAATCGATAACAGCTCGATTTGAATTATGACTACATGAAACAGGTACGATATGACACATCCTGAATAATAAAAATTTTCGAGATATTTATTTACCGATTTCTTAAAGCGTCCTTTAATGTATCAAGAGTAACAATACTATTTTTTGCGGTGTGTCAAACATTCTTCTAATGACATTTCTTTTGATTGAAACATGTTTGAAGTTTAACTAGATTTCATAAGTATACCAAACCTGTATAAAAAAATCTACTTTTTTCGACATTATCATGTTCAATTGTCAATTTGATTTATAATCTTTGTCGCTTCGACAAAGAAAAGTTGAAATTTTCTACTCCTACAAGAGTATTCGAATTGATTTTGTTGGATTAGGTTAGGTTACAAAAATAATAAAAGAAATTAGAATTAAAAAATATGAAAAATGGGAATTTATTATTACAAAATAAATTCCTCCTCGAAAAGTAATAATTTCGGCTGATCTGAGATAAGTCAACATTGGCGGCTTTTGATCCAAAAACAGGTTATCTTTGTAGCTCTAGCAGATAGAGTTCAGGTGATTGCATATTTGAATTCTAGAGGTATGATTCCTCGATAATAGTAATCTTATTTTTTATCTATGACCCTGGGAAGTGGGTGTTCGAAAAAAACGTTTTATACAAAAATTAATTTATTGATTAAAATCAATTCTCTTAAGTAAAGTACGATTTTAAGGAATGATAAAGCCAAGATCTTTGCAAATTCCAGGAGATTAATAAGTTTCCTGTCGAATGGGGGGGGGGGGGGTAAACGAATTATTTTCTAAGGTTTAAATAAATAATAATGAGTTGCTAAAAGGATTTGTGATAGAATTAACCCAGTGGCACTTTGAGGGTTAATTTTCAAAAATGCCAAAAAATAAATTATTTCTTAAGTTCATAAATAATTCAAACTATCTCTAACTTGCGCTGATATAGTTTATCAAAGAAATCAAGAATTTCTAAAATTGCCGACATTGATGTGTTGAAACTGATTTATTATTAAATAAAATTTGTTTTTTTCTAGAGTATCAAGTCTAAGCTAGTCGATACGAGGATGGGAATTAAGGACTTTTAAGATTATATGAGGTAAATTTGATTTCCTTGACTAATCGGAATCTTGAAATTATGATCATTCATTCAATTTAAAGTCAATGAAAATTTTCAGCTCAATTTTAAAATCGATTAATTCCAAAATTCACAAAAGAAGAGAATTTATTTTTATTTCAAAAAACTCAATATACATTCCTCTATATGTATTTCTCTGGAAAGTCAGGAAGGATTTTTTTTTCTCGAATTCCATAATAAAAATGAGCCAATAAGTTGTTGAAATAAAAAAAATCCTGAAAAATTCAATCTGACCAAAATTGGGCTGTTTTTTTTGGAATCTGAAAATGCACAAAATTTCAACTCGTTCAACATTCGAATCCAAATTTTTTTCGATTTCAAAGATTTGAAGCAGCTAAATGCAGATATTTGAGACCAACATTAGACAAAGAATTCGAGTTCGGCTGCAGAAATTCACAGAAATTGGTCATTATTGTGGGAAATCGAAAAATTTGAATTTATTGAATATCACAAAGGGGGATAATCCAAAATTTAAATGTTTAACTTTTTCTTGAAAACAGTAGATTCCTCTCTACCTCCACGGCTCAATTCGAATTCTTTGTCTCGAATATCTGCATTTAACTGCTTCAAATCTCAATTAGCTCTAAATTTAACTGAATTTAGGAAAAGAGTTGAAATTTTCATTGGGGTTATTTTTGGAATTAACCCTTATATGGCTGAGCTTGTTCATTCCAGTAAAAACCATGATACTTGGTAAAAATGGCGAAATTATCAAGCTTATGTGTCATTGGACATAGCGAAAAGAATTCCTCTTAGTAGTTCAAATTAATTTTATATGGAGTTTAATAAAACTATACGAAATGAATCGTATGATATATATATATTAGATTTTTATTTGAAAAAGTTAGTAAAATAGTTATGATTATCTGGTACATAAATTGAAATAATAGGAATAATCTTGGAGATCTTTAGATTTTTAAAAGCATCAAAATTAAGTTGAATTCTTTGTCTTAAGGGATGAAGCGTTGTAAGAAGGATCGTAAAACCTCTAGAGGAGCGAAGGTGTTAATTTCGATTGACAGTAGGCGGGATTTTGTGATAGAGTACAACAGAAAATGCGATTCTTCTCAGCCAGATGGGGTAGAGATCAGCCCTGGCTTGAAGTTGTTTATATGAGAAACGGTCAAAACATGAACGGAGCAATTGAAATTAAAGGTTCTCAGTTTTCTTAATTATTCCGGCAGGGAGGTTGGATAGGAGGAAGGCTCCATAGTCCAGATGGGGTAGTATGCACCGCAAACTGGGGGAGAAAACAAATTTTCCAAGTATTTAATTTGAAAAATAACTTTTACTTCATAGATCCATTAGATTACAAGATTTGGATATTGCTCCTGATCATCTCTGTACACTTGGTTGCTTTCATTCAATATTTGTTTGAACGTACAATATCAGAACAAAAGGATGCAAATAGCTCAGATAAAATAGAAACGCCAAGATCAATTTGGATAACATGGTCCATCTTTTTTGGTTCTATTATCAATGATGAAATACCTCGAACTAAAACTGCCAAGTTTTTATCGATACTGTGGGCTCTATTTAGTGTTTTATTCCTTGCTAATTATACCGCAACCTTTGCTGCCAACATGTCAACGAATGAGGAAATTATTTCAACTATTGAAAACCAAACTGTAAGTTCTAAAAGTGCCATCTTTTTCAATGTTCAAATCAAAATTTATGTTTATCTATTACTACGTTATTACTGGTTTTCTAGCTCAATCTAACTGTTTGAAACTCAAGTTTTTCATATTCATTTCTATCCAATTTATCAAAAAAAAGTTTCACAAGAGATGATTTTACAGAATTTGCTTAAGAAATATTTGTATCTGTTGAAAAAAGTACATTTCTAGTTTTTAGTTTTTAAATTCTAATAATAATCATTTATGCATTAATTCTCTTGGAAATTTTTTCAGAGATTTTCATTCTAAAGAAACTTGGCTTTCTTTATATGTCCCTCACTTATGAGTATATTGTATAATTTTCTAGTCTTTTAAAACCCGTTTAAGACCTGATCAAGGTCAATTAGGGGGAGATCTCGTTTGAAGAATTATTGAAGTAAAAGTTATTGAGATAGCTTTCAGAAATCAAATGCCCAAAATATTTTTCAATTTTTCTCTCTTATGGCTTCAATGGGGTTAAAAAGAGAAATATTCATGAGATGTTTTTTATTAGAATGATTTATTTTTTCCATCAAGTTTCTAGAGAATATTGCTTCAGCAACAAAGCTAGGAATGATTGCAAACTCGGTCTCTGAGCAATTAATCAGTAAACAATATGCAGAAGTTTACAACTACAAAAGCATGGTCAAGATTTCTTCCCTATCCATGGCGATGAAGTTATTAAAAAGCAAGTAAGTTGAAAATGATTATTTTTAAACAAACTGTTAGTAAGCAGTTCATT
Source organism: Gyrodactylus bullatarudis (assembly GCA_012064415.1). NCBI lineage: Eukaryota > Metazoa > Platyhelminthes > Monogenea > Gyrodactylidea > Gyrodactylidae > Gyrodactylus > Gyrodactylus bullatarudis. The sequence continues at coordinate 21,251 of SSNU01000215.1, forward strand.
TGATTATATCCAGTGACTACAAGTGAAACTTTCATGGAACTTCCTTATTTATAAAAAATATTGCCTACTAAAAATCAACTTAGGAATAAATTTGATCAAATTATTAATAGTTTAGGAATTCTCATATTATAACAACAACACAGCACTTTTATTTTGATCTAATGAAAAGCTGATTTGAAATTTGCGAATCGTATTCAGTTCAGAAGATATTCGCGATAAAAGAAAAATCCCTATTATTACCGGAGTCACTAAATAATCGAAATCAATTGTAGTGAAATTTACTGATGGTCCTACAATCCATGTATCAATTAATACAAGATTAAATTCTGCATCGATTTTGAGGTCAGATTCATAATCAGAAAAATCTTGTTTTAATAAAATATCCTCTCTCGTAATTAATCTGAGTTCATACTTTTACAAAAATTTTTCAAATGAAAAATATGGTCATTTTTCAAATTTCAACTTGGCGCCAAAATTCCATTTCTTCGAACATTGAACCGAGTTTTTTCCTTCAACTGGTAAAAGTGGACAACATGAGTAGGATTCCAAAAAATCTTTAAAAAATTCGAGTTCTTGGTGAACATATCGAGATTTCCGTAAAAATCATAGATTCCCAACCTCATATCAATTGGCTTTATTTTTGTTTGACAAACAGTAATCAAAAAAATTAATCTTCAGTAAAAAATTATTTTCGATCGATTTCAAATGTAAAAAAATAGAAAAGTTTGTGTTTTCTTTCTAAAAATTACAATGGAAAATTTCAAAACAATGCTCATTGCTATGATTTCCGTTTATAATTCACAATTTTGTCAATTTTCATTAGAGATTTGTTTTCTTTGAATGAATTTTACAATCTTTTTATTTCCAGAGAACTCGAAATGATTTTGTATGATTCTAAAGTACTCCAATTCAAGGCTTCGACTGATGCAAAATGTGAATTGATCTTAACCAAGAATTCAATCCTCAATTTTGATTATATAATTGCATTACAAAAGAACAGCATTTGGAGAGATAAACTAAATAAGAGAATCGTTGATTATCAGAGGAACGGCCTCATTGACGCTTGGGAGAAGAAATGGTTTCCCAATAATTGCAATAAGCAATTTATCAGAAAATTTCGTCCCTTAACAGTTAAGAATTTTGCCATTCTCTTTCTAATTCTTCTGATTGGCGTGTTAGCCTGCTTCATTGTATTATTTTTTGAAGTCATCTTTTACAAGAATTCCAAACGTTCTTACACAATCAGTGAGAATAGAAATCTTGAAGAAAAAGTAAGCATTGTCTGAATTTTACTTTAGTTGAGTTTTAAAATATTAATTTTCCCTATAAATTTTCCATCTATAGTGCGTATGAATGCGATTATTTTGGAAATTATCTCATTTAGTTAGTTTGGGCTTGAGTTTTTTCATATGGAAATCCTACTCTGAAGTTGGCAAAGCTTTTTTTGGTCAAATATTTTTCCCTTCTTAGGTTTTCATAGAAAAATTTCTCCTGATTCAATATTTACCACTAAGCCCATTTGTTCATATCGCATGACTAAAATTGAAAATGAAAACCGGGTCAAGCACCAAAACTGAGAAGTAGTAAGCTATAAATTATAGCCTTTAATCATCCCTGCTATTTTTTTTCAAATTGTCCATTTAAAATAGATTTCGACTATAAAGTTCATGAATATATCAGTTCTCTCTTAACTCTAAAAATTAGTTTCATTATTTGTATTATCACATTGTCTTATAAAATCTATTCATTTTTAGGAAGCAAAGAGAACAGAAGAATTGAACATTGAAGAATTGAATGGGCCTGGAGAGAAACAGCCAAAAGAGAAATCAGTCCGAATAAATGATGAGTACAATCAATTGAAGAGAGAAATTGACCAGATGAAAAAACTACTGATGGAAAAATGTCAGGAAGTGGAAATGTACAAGGCTTTTAGTAGAAAGTATGTTTTAAGTTTGTATTTTAATTCAAAAAATGTTTACACGATTTCATTTTTTTAGTTTTAAATTAAACGAAGTTTATTTTAATTTTAAAGATGATTAACCTCCGATTTTATCTAAGCAATAGAATAATTCATAAGGAAAGGTGATGCCAAGTTTGTTAAACAAAAACTTACAAAAATTAATCTTTCTGATTTATCGTTCTTATGTGCGTCTTTGAGTATTTCTCTGTATTACTAAGGGTGTCTCAATCCTTTCAGGTACGAGTCTATTTAATAAATATGAATTCATTCATATTCGGAATCAGAATGAATTATGGATGAATAATAAAATCTTTTCATAAAAAAATTTTTCCGACACTTTTCAATACATTTTTCCAATTTACTTTCAAGTGACCGCACGAGTAATTTCAAGATTTTTTGAATAAATAAGGTGAATTTAGTCAATTCTGATGATATATTTTTTGGCCCAACTTTTTTCGGGAAGAATCAGTTTAATGATGTTTAACTTTTAGTTATGCAGGATCTTTATTTCTCTAAAAAATTTTAGATTTAATATTTTGGCCCACATAAGGGACATGAAGAACTTGCATTTAATAGATATATGCATGCCTTCAATCTTCTTCTCATCAGCATATTATTTTTCTGATTCCACAGTTATTGAGAGGATTTAAGCCAAAATACATACAGAAAGTGAAATCCAGAGAAAAATATTTCAACAGGTGAAAGTTCTATAAAGTGAGGAAAGATTTATTGAAACTCATGTGTTCCTCGTTTATATAGGGCCAATTTCACTCGAATATCATGTGATTTTTTGATCATACTGTACATGTGAAAGTAGAAATGATTCAGAACAATCGATGTTTATCATTAATTACAATTATCTTAAGCCTTTTATTAAAAGTAAACTAAATAGTCTAATTTCTTGAAACAATGTTTGATTTGAGAAGAAGCATTAATAGATATCAATTATATAAATTCCTAATAGCATTTAGCTATTTTCTCACATGTTGAAATTTATGCAAAATTTTGATGGCTTAAATATGTGGTGGTTAAAATAAAAGTTTTGATATTATAATTTTTTATCTAATCATTCATACTGATCAGATTTATAAATTTTCTACGAATGTAAAAAGGCTAAATTTTTAGGAACAGCTGAAACTAAATTGAAATCATTACTGTGCTCAATCTGATAATTGTTTCTGTCTTTTGATGAAAGGAATGATTTGTAACTGACCACTCAGTCTTTTTCGTTTTCCTCTCGTTGTTGGGCGGCCTTTTCCTCTTCTTTTGTCACTAATTACAGGTTGGCTTATAATTTGATTATCGACTACTGTCAACTTCTCGTTTTTAAGACTTAACTTGGTATTTTTTTCTGTATCTAAATTCTAATCTAGGTATCAATATTCTTTCTAGGTCCAATGGGAATCAGCTTCCTATGAATGGTTTTCGAGAGGAGAATGCATCCATCTTAAGAAAGACAATCGATCCCTCACAAAATACCCATCGGATAAGGAAGAAGACAAATCATGTTAAACTGCTGTTCGATGAGAATAAGAGCAAACCGAATCATGAAGAATTATCGATCCTCCTGAGCGTAGCCCAAGACCAGTGTAAAAAGAAGATTAACAAACAAAAGACTGAAAAACTCGAGAAAGAGTCGAGTGTCTAAAGGCATCAAAAAACTACACAACAATTCCCTCCATAACTTTTGAAGCTCAATTTATCAAGAAGAGGATTTTGCATTTATATATATCAACTGTTTTTCTTTTGATTTAAAAATTTATTTAATCATTTTTACTAGTGTATATTTGAATTATGGTGTAAATACAATTTCTAGTTTTTTATCAAATTTATCGTGCTAGATTAATCAAATTTATGAATCATAGTAAAGTTCAGTTTCTTGAGATGATTCTAACGATGAACAGAAAATAAAAAAATCATCAAGAATTCGAGTTTGTTGAAGATTTTTTGGAATACATATCATGTTCCATGGGAGAGTGGTAAAAATAAGTTTTTCAGGATCAGAATTGGATAAGAAAGTTGAATATAACCGTCAAATTTACGACAGCTCCATCATTTTCGAGAGATTTTGAATTATCGAAATTTCTTTGATTTTCAAGTGGGGAAAATGACCAAAAAATTCGAAATTCATCTCCCAAACGATAATAAGGTGAATCCTTAGATCAGATTTAGCATAGTTGATTTACATGTCTAATCTTGATTATAGAAAACCTCACCCGTCCGCTTCAAATCAGTAAAAAATTTCAGTTCAAAGTTTAAAAAAATATGATTTTGGTACCGAATCAAATTTTGAAAATTGACCAAATTTTCCAAAAAGTGTTTTTTCCAGAATGTTTTTTCTTCAAATGGTAAAACTAGGGGAACATGATCAGTATTCCAAAAAATCTTCAACAAATTCGAAATCTTCATGCAAAAAATCGAGATTATCGTTAAAAGATTTATATCAATTAGATTCATGTGAAAACCATGTTTGATTGAGACATAATAGACACAATGAAGTAAGAAGATGCCAGATCGTTTCCCAAATAAAGATCTCTATTTCGGCCATTCTCGCCAGTGTGATACATCCCATACAAAATAGAGGTTCAGGTAATTAAAAGGAATGGTCCAAATTTTTATCGTTTTACTCCTACCCAAAACTGAAACCTGTAAAATTCGGTATATTTATATAATTTCTGCTTTTAATGAATAAAGTAGAGGAATAGAAAATCTAAAATCAACTCATATAAAAGATTTAGACATGCCAAATAATTTAATGGTGTTAAATTTGAACTATTGTATTAATGATACAATGAGATTTTTCTTTAGTGTCAGATTTGTAGGGAAATAAGCTTTTTATACTGCTGGTGCAACAACCTATTCTGACGAAAAAAAAGTTTCCGTAGTTTTATTTGGGGCCAAATCTAAATTTGATTTTTTCCTTCAAATTGTAGAAGTTATTTTCATGAGAAAATATTCATCATATTCGAGTTCTTGATAGAAATATCGAGATTCCTAACTATTTTTTACGTTTCTTCATTGAATAATAATTTAAGATCATTCACCCTTCTTAAGAAATTTTGAAAAGTTTATTCAACATTTCAAAATGTGATACATTTTATTCTTTGTGAAAATGGAAAAATCCACATGAAATATATTTAAACAAATTTAATAAAATGATCAAAAGGTTCAGATCTCGAAAATATCTAAATAACTTTCCATGTTATAAATTGGCGACTGGATCATCTGACTCGATGTGCGAAATATTGATCGAGCTATATTCAAATTTCTCAATAAAAACTATTGAATAATGCACTGCATCTAGGAGAGTTGCGAAAACATGAGGATCTTGGCGAAATGAGTTATTGGCATTGTCATCCAAGCATAAGGGATCTAGGGGCTGTGTCTTGAAGTTCAAGTCATTCCTCAAGTATTTATATCTGTACAAGTCTGTAATAAAATTGATAGTTTTGAGAATTAATTAATATAGAAAAATTGTAGTCATTCAATTTTCGAGAGATTTTGGATAGTCAAAATTTCATTGATTTTGATTCAAGTTATGAAAACGATCAAAAAATCTAAATTCAACTCCCAAACGATTATGTGGTGGCGAATTATTAGAATTGTCTAATTCTGATGCTGAAAATCCTCTTTTGACCACACTGCAAATTTCAATGAAAATTTTAACTTCAAGGATCAAAAAATGGTTTATCAATTTTTGGAAAAAGAGCCATTTTTAGAATTTCTTATCTTCAAATAGTAAAGTGATGGCAACAGGATCTGGATTCCTATAAAATCTTTAACAAATTCGAATTTTGATGAAAAAATTAAAAACTCTGTAAAAATCATGGATTCCCAACTTCTCAAGGTTAATGTGGATATTACCCTTGATCTCTAATTAGTAGGGCCTCAAAAATAGTACCAAATAAAATAAAAAATAGTAACCAATAAACTGATAAATAAGAAGAAAATAGTTCTTTGAAGAAAACTTAAGAGATTCTGAGTAAAAAATAGTACTTCACAGTAAAATCTTGCAAAATTTTGAAGTATTCATATCTGATCTCATTAAAATTTCTGATTTTTTGTCAATTTTTTTTTCACCATTTAACTGTTATAGCGCATATTTTACCAAATAGATCCTTTTAGTTTAAATTTTTAATTCTATGGAATAATTTTTGACTTGCTATTAGCTAACACGATGAAATACTGCTAGCTTAGGAATCTAGCTACCCATTCATCAAAAATTTTGATTGGTCGTTTACTAGTTGAAGAATACTATACTCTGAGACTTTGTTCAGAAAAATAGTACAAAAAAGTACCGGGACAACAATTAAGTGCAGAAATAGTACCGGCTGTCTTTAAATTGGGATAAGATTTTTTCTTCAGATTATGCAACTCAGTCAGTCTTTTGTCTAGAGTAAAAATAGACCAAATAGTACTTTTTTGAGGCCCTACTAATTAGTCATCATCTACTTAAAATGTATCTTAACTTGTTTCAATTTCAATTAGATTTCAAACAGTTAGGCTTTTTTGAAGATTAATTAATGTCAAATTATTATAATTTAAAAACATTATATTATGATAAGACTACTCTCAAGTAACTACTCGTTTTATTCACCAAAGGAACGAGAATTATTTCAAAATACAATGCAATGTGATAAGCGTCAACTTACCTCCTGAGAAGATAATGTTGACACCTTTTTCATTCATTTTCATCCTCAGTTCGCCCAGCTTGTTAACGCCATACGGATCAATCTTACTAACTCCATCAAGATCGAATATTATTATCATCAGATTGTTCGATTGTTTCTATCATTAATTTTTATTAGCAAAAGTAGAGATAACTCTTTTTTGAGCATTTTGTTCAATGCTCTTGGGCTCTTGATTTTGATTTTAAAAAAAACTTTAAAAATTAACTTACATTTTCAGTCTCTTCGAGGTAGTGTTGAAAATCATCAACAAATTTTGGCGATGAGATAAAATTGAAATCTCCAAATATTTTGAATATTCTAATATATCCATTGAGAATGAGTTGGCTTTTCATTGGTTCAAGCATATCCTGTTTAAATAGATGAAAACTTTTTATCATTGAGTTACACTCAATAGGATGATCGTTAGAAACTATAGAATATTGAATATTATTGGTAATTTAGATGAAAAATTAAAATCATCTTCATCAATAATGGATCATTAGACAAGTCCATTTGGCTCAGAAAATTATCAGATGACATTTTTCAAATAAAAAATAATTGAAAAAGTTTTAGATAATTTTAAAATAATAATTTTGCTAAAGTTTAGTGAGTCTATTGTGTAATTAATTTATCTAGAATCAAGTGAATAATTCTTGATTTAACCCTGATCAAAAGGTCAAAAACTAGTTGATATTAGGACAGGTTTTGAGCGCACATTTCCCTCTAATTTTCATGTCATGATCGTTATAACTTATAACACATAAAATTAGTTTAGAAAGTTGGTCATTTGATATTTTGTGGAACTCAACGCATTGTTTGGTGCAAAAACGAAAAAATATGTCCGACAAAGTATCAACTAAAAGTTTTATGTGTTAACAAGACGATGTCATCACTTACCGATTTAGCCTTAAAATTGAATAATTATTGGTGAAAAAATTCCTTTGAGATCTTTTCTTACTCTGTTAAAATATTTCAATAATAACTAGTCTCAAAAAAGTAACCCTCAAGAGAAAAAATTAGTCTGTTGATAAATAAATAAATCACAGATGTGTGGGCGAAGGAGAAATTCTTCATCAATAACTTTAAACCAGACCTGTGTGTTCAGGAAACTAGTCTTATAACCTTCAACTACTGTGGGCTATGTGAGCTTTTTCACTTTTCTCTTCACTGTTGCTATTTATTGAAGAGTTTTGGTTTTTTCCGCTCACATTATATTCTTATATTTTTTAACTTTTACTTTTCAATGAATTTTAAACTTTTATCATTATTTATGTCTCACTACTGATAACCAGAAATGTACATATTGTGAATGAAAAACTTTTTCTTCTATAACTAAAAAAATCTGTTGTAGCTAAATTTATAAACTCTGAGGGTTATTGATAAAAAACCTTGACTTAAATGCTGATTTCTTACATAATACAATACTGCTCTATATCAATATGAATTCCTGTTATCAGTTATCAAAAAAATTTCAAAAAGTAGAAGATAGATTATCACTAACTAGAAGGTCTATTCTTTGTATTTACAAGAAATAGAAAGCTATTTGGAAATTTTCATTTAATATAAGTAATTAATATAAAAAAAATAGTTAATGATGATCAACCTTCTACTTTTTGTAATTTTACCAAACAAATTTGTGGAAAGACACTGAGTATAAAGGGTTAAATTTAATGCATCAAACCTTAAGAGAGATTTTCTTTAGTTTTTGGTTACTAAGAAGAAGCTAAAAATCTTACCATATCATAATAATTGACTTTGTTAAACTTCTTCTTAAACTTGGTAAATAAGCGAGCTGGAAGATTTTCAGGTGTACAATCTTCTACGTCGTTGTCCAAGACGAGAGGAACAAAAACATCTTGGTATTTATTGTGGCGAGTAGCCTCAAAGAATTTAATCTCCTGTGCACTGTAGATCAAAAGTAAAATACATAGAAGAATTCCAACCAATAGGCCAACAGTTATATCAATAAAGACTGTCACACAATATGTTATCAGGAATATGTACTAAAAATGTGAAAATGAATTACGGATTCAGTTACAAAAAGCATGAAACTATTTTAGTTATAAAATTTATTTAAACTAAAATTTCTAAAAATCTATAAAATTTAAACCTGACCTATTTCGCGTAATTACTTACTAGAGCCTTAAAAAATAATACCTAAAAGTAATTTTTTAAGATCTAAAAATATTCAAAAGTATTATTTTTCGATTTTAAGGTGTTATTTAAATACTTTGTCGCGAATTTACAACAAATATCTTATGAACTACAAGTAACCCGTATTAAAATATGAAAAACCAATTTTGAAATTAAACTATTAGTAATAAAACATCGAGATACTTTTAAATCATTACTAAGCTTAGCAAATTGTAGCAAAAGATTCTATTTTGAACAATTTTAATATCATTTAACTCATAGTAATGAATTCCCGAAGCTACTTGTAAGTAATTACAGGATTAACTTCAATAAAAAACATGTGTTCCTAAACTGAACATTAACCGGAATAGCTGACGCTAGTAATTACTTATGAGTGTCGACTCCAGTAATAATAATTACTAATTATTTATGGAGTTAATTACATATTTGACTACAGTTTTCTTCAACTTTACGTTTTTGACTATATAATTTCTAGAATCTACGTTTTAATCAATGTATTAAACAAGGAAATATTTTATTTACATTCTATATTCAATATTATTCATTTAACATGATCAAACTTTGATTTCAGTCGTTTCAACCTAGGTTTTTATACCCAATAGCTATTGCTTTCGCTCCTATGGAGAATTAAAAATACCGGTATATTTTTATTGGAAATCTTAATACGTCTCTTAAACTTGAAGATAAAAAGAACTTGATAATTATTTCTGACAGAGAGTTAGATCTGATGAAATCAGTCTCAGAAATTCTTCCACAATCTAATCATTCGTACCGTCTACACAATTAACAGAAACATTAAAACCAAATTCCATGAATGAGATTTATTCATTTATGAAATCAACATTTTACAAGAATTTTGAAGAGAACGTGAAAAACTATTATCGAAAAGGCTCGTAAACTTTTAGTCAACCCCCGTTCGTCTCCTGTTACTGGGTTCTGGCCTAATGGTTAGAAGCGTTACCTCACAACGTTGAAAACCTGGTTTCGAATACTGGCTACATCTGCCACCGTGAGTTGAATATTATTTGACTCTCTCATGGAATTGATACTTGCTTATCCGAATTCTAACATCTAGGTGTGTGAAGACAATCTCCATCAAGTTAGCTTTATATTGGATATAGTAATAACCAGTGACCACACTTTGCCGCTAGGTTTAATGTCTAAAAATTATTCTCTGAATTCCAGAAATGCGTCTTATTTCCACTTTTACAACTATTTATTGAGGAGAGTAAATTTTTTGGAAATATTTTTAATTTAAACAACTCTTGTGCTCATTTTATCATGTAATTCAAAATATAAATATCATATCAAAACTTATCTTAGAGATGAAAAGGATAATGAAACTTTTGGATGTTCAATAGCTGAGAATATACTAATTGGTATCATAATTCATTAACCTGAGTTTTAATGAATAATTCTATAAAAATTAATTTGTTTAGACAAGTCTGATGATTGCAACAAAAAAAAATAATTTGATGAAAGTACAAATTAAAGACCTTATTTTAAACTAGTTGGAACTGTTGGAATTTTTATTTTTTACAAAGTTTTAATCAATTTTTCGAGTTCAGTATTTAAAGTTCATAATACAATATTTAAACATTTTATGAATTCAACCTGCCAATTTATCACTTGGTTTACGTAAATGTTCAAAAACGTCCGAAAATCCACTTGAATATATAATTTATAAATATTTAAAACAAAATATACATTTCTTAAAGGAACATCAGTTTTCTCTCTTTAAAAATGATAAAAGTCTGAAGTTATATAGGTCGTACTATTAGGAAGTAGCCAACAATATCCCATGATCACCTCTATTAAAATACTGCGGTGACCAGGCATCTTAACCCTTTCAGTACCGTAGCTACATAACGATAAAAAATTTTTTTGTTAATTTCTTTGAACACTTCAGAAACGAAAAACTTTTTTTCTTACTATTTGTCTCAACAAAATGTTGAAGAATATCATTTAATTTACATTATAACGGAAAAATTTAGATTTTACAAAAAAATTACAATATTTAACGGTTAAATAGAACTAATCTTAACTATGATCGCCTGTTCAAAATTCGAACCCTCCTTGGTCTTTAAAAAAACTTTTCCTGCGAAATTTTTTTTACCTGATCAAACAATGAACAAATAATCTTCAAATACAAGATTGGCTTTAAACAGTACTCACCAAATAAGCTCATGAAATGGGGAATTAAAATCCCGAAACAGCTCTGACAGAATTGATGCATGATTATTTTGTGGATCTCAAGTCATGGAGGATACCAAATTAGTCAATCATTTATTCGATACAGTTTTCAACTCAGTAGAAAAAAGCAAGATCTAATGTCAATAACGGTTGATTTATAGAGTTCCAAGAAACAAAAGAGGATGATGTTCAATTTGTAAAGTTTTTACTCCTGTAAAATGCCTTAATTTTTAATTTCTCTACTTTAAACAAAAACCCAGGGGATGACAGCACAGATGTGTAGGTGAAGGAGAAATTCTCCATCAATAGGTATTAAGCTTAATTGTGTGTTCAGGAAAATTATTCGTTCAGCCTTGAACTACCGAAGTCTATGTCAGCTTTTTCACCTTTCTCTTCACTGTTGCTATTAATTGAGAAGTTTTCGGTATTTTTTTCAGCTTACATTTTATTCCTGTTTTCATTCATGATTGTTTTATATTCTTTTATATTAACTATTTCTTTGAAAGTTGCAATTTATTATTTTTCATTCAACTTTTATCATTTTTAAAGAGAGACAACTGATGATCCTTTGAGAAATGTACATTTGTATTCTCTTACATATTTCTAAATTATACCAATTTATCATAATAAGAATTTAGAATCTTAAGAATCCCAAAACCTCTCGAGAAGTTGACTAAATTTTGATGAAACTTTCAAGAATAGTCAAATATTGTTTTCTAATAATAATAAGTATACGTGAATTCATGCATAAGTTATGCATAAAGTTTGATGTGTTAGAAAGTTACTCACAAAATCTGGTTTATATCGACGCCATAATTTGGGAAGACATGTGATTTCTAGCAAAAGATTCTTCAAAGCAACCACAACAATTGCTGCCAAGATGCACTGTTTAAATGAAATAATTAATTTAAAGACAAAAGTTGTCTGATTTCCTCAAAAATAGTTGGAGCTTGCTGACTCGAAGTCATGCTAGTGTTGAGAACGAAAGAAAGACTATTGCTGCTGAATAAAGGTTTATTTTCGTCGGTTCTCTTTAGACCAAATTACGACTTTGGATAAATTTATAAACATGAGAGTTTAAGGAACATTATAAAACCCGACCAATAGCAAATATTAATTCAAGATTGACCAATGAGAGTTGAGTGTTCTCATACTTTTGGGACTGTGAGAAATAAATCTATTGTCTGATTATTAATTGGTAATCGTTTTCTCTCAGATTTTATAATGTTCCTTAGACTCTCCTTGTACTCTATAAATTTATCCAAAGTCGTAATTTGGTCTAAAGAGAACCGACGAAAATAAACCTTTATTCAGCAGCAATAGTCTTTCTTTCGTTCTCAACACTAGCATGACTTCGAGTCAGCAAGCTTAAAATAATTAAATGAAATATTAATACTCAATGAATGAAACACAAAAATCAACTCAAATTGAAAAAAATGCCCATATTTTCTTTTTCTATGATTTTGGTGTTATTTTTTCAATTATTTGATTTACAGAATATTCATTGTGCAATTCCGAATCAGTGAAAAATGATCTAAAATTAGTTTTATAATAAAATTTATTAAAACTTAGGTCAATATTAGGATTCTCAGCCATGGTCATCCAAACGTTTCGACGGTGATTGTCTTCACACGCCTTCTTC
>SSNU01000215.1:34542-87431 GCA_012064415.1 Gyrodactylus bullatarudis
TTGTTTTTGATTAACTTGTCGTACCACTGAAGAAGGCGTGTGAAGACAATCACCGTCGAAACGTTTGGATGACCATGGCTGAGAATCCTAATATTGACCTAAGTTTTAATAAATTTTATTATAAAAATTCATTGTGCAACTCAAGACCTTAAGCCTACATTTAATGTTTGAAAAAAAATCACTTTCAAGAAAAATATGGTCATTTTTCAAATATTTTTAAATTCCCATTCTTTGAACATTGAGCTGAAATTTTTCATTGATCTAAAAGTAGCAGAATAGATAAAAGAAGTTTTTTAGGAACAGAATTAGACAAGAAAGCCGAATATCGCCAATAAATTTCCAAATCAACAAAAATTCAACTAAGATCAAAAAATTGATAATTTCTTCAAAATTTTCCAAAAGGGTTTTTTTCGATTCGGTTTTCAAAAACTTTGAATACTTTTGAGATTTTGAAAAAAATTGAGATTTTTATAAAAATCATAAATTTTCAAATCTCTCGAGAATAACTCTCAATATAAAGAATTTTAATTTCTACTTACTTTTGGCAAAGAAGAAAAGAACGGACTGAAATATAACAAAATACTCATCATGAACAAGGCACTGAAGATCCCAGCCAACTAAGATGAACAGGATTATGATTGAGCTTTGAATTTTTTAATCAAAAATGGAACTTACTGGAGTCTTACCACCGGAATCTTGAGCAACTAGACTCCTAGAAAGACTTGCCGAGAATACGAAACAAGATAGGAAGGAGCCCAGAATATTGATTGTTCCATAACTGAAAATTTCCTTGAGAAAAATTATCAACTCAATTGTTAGCTATTTATATTGAGAGAAAAAAGTGAGTAAAATAAAGGTGATTACCATAATTACCAATAAGAATTAAATTTGACGAGAAAACGAATAAAGGAAGAAATGACTCTCGAAATTAAATTCAATGAAACTTGCATTGCTGAGGTTTTGGGGTCATTTCAAACTAGATTATCCGGACCCATTGAGTTTTTTCATTAAAAGTTTATTCCATTTTAATCGAGAATGACATGAGATGAAAAATACGTCAGTTGATGATGATCATCCAATAAAACAATAACTAAAATCGAAAATCATTGGACTCTGGTCAGTTCAAAATTTTTGTAAAAAAGAGTCCGGATGCCTACTTCAATTGTTTCAATAACGTTTGAGTTTAACACCTCTTAAATATTGGTTTGAATAATCCTGAAACAGTCTAATTAACTCCAACCACTGAACATGATGTGTTGAAAAATCCTTATATCTCAACAGAAATAGAATTCAAGGTTTTATTGCCAAATATTCTGTGCAGTGAAAGAATTAAAAGGTTCAATATTTAACTTGATATCTTTTCTATTAACTGAAAAATGAAGTGCATTTTTGTCGAGAATACATTGACATGTTTTGTAAGATTTTGGTTTTCAAATTATCTACTGTATCAACAGTATTTATTTATTCAAAACAAGGATTCTCTTTTGACTGATTTTATTTATTGATGAATCGTAAATTATAACTGTTTCACAACCAACTGTTACAAAAACTGTAAAGTAGGTTCTTGCAAGTTACCTACCTCTCAATTGCAACACCATCTTCCTGGCATTTCAAAGGCTAAATCTACCTTTTGTCAATTTCACTTTTCAAAATGGAATAAAAACTCACTTGATTATAGCGAACAATAGTTTTTCCTTGTATTCTTTTGACTAGACTAATATTGATTGATGTGGTGATTATAGCAATGATGGCACTATTTTTTACAATATATTTGAAATATTTTGCCTCGGGCAATGATATGGATGGCATTCTAAAAATGGTTAGTTCAATATTTTTCTTTGATACTTTTAACTATATTTAATAGGCCTAGAATTTCAGTTTCATAGCAATTGCTTATAATATAATAATTATTATATTTCATTAACAAATAGTAGAGATGAAATGATTTTATTCTACAATAGCTCAAGTCAAACTCCAGATGACTAACTCAAAAGAAACTTGCATTAAATTTCACACATCCAAAGATCATGTGAGAACGTGAGGTACTTCAGGTCTAATGCTCTCCACCACTCAACCATTTAAGCCTAAGTTACATTAAGATGAAAATTTTGTTTGAAAGGTAAGAAAAAATTAATCCTTCGGATTCCACAATAAAGTGAGCTCATGAGTTGTTGAATTAAAAAACAATCTTGAAAATTGACCATAAAGTTGTTCGCTTGCTATCTGACTATGTTGTCTTCTGGCTTGTATTGGTCTATCTGTGGAAATAGAAAGGGGAGAACTACTTGTTTTAAAATCTTGAAAATATTGAATCTGACCAAAATTAGGCCAATTTACGAATTTCGAAAATGCCCCTATTTCCGACTTTTTCAACCTTTTAAGCTTTTTCATGGAATTTCAAATAAGGTAGTTTTAAAACTTTGAAATCGATGAAAATTTTGAGCTTAATTTTGGCCAGATTAAATTTTTCTTTAGAAATTTTAACTAGAAATATTTCCTTCTAGGTGTTTTTTTTGTTAGAAAATACGTTTATTACAAATTTGATATATATGTGTACAAAATAATAAAAAATATTAATTGAGTTTTCTTGGGAACAAATTAGAAATGTCATTGAATCTTGATGGATGGAGAATTTTGGCTTTTAATAAATAAACAAAAAAGAGATTTCGTTAATATTCTGGGATTATAGAAGATTAGCATATAGAAGACTCTTTGAGTAGTCACGTTTAGACCTTATATGAGACATTATGGTTTTAATGTTTGTAAGATCGTTACATTCTATAAGTTTGAATTTTTTATCGATCATCTTATAGGAGGATAGTAAATAATGATTAGAGAAAGAGGGGTTTCTAAGGTTATATGTATTTTCAAGTAATTCGGCTGATTTAACAAAGGTTTTTACAATAATAGCATATCTTCTAACCCAAAGAGGGTTAAGCCCTGATATTAAAACACGAGAAATGTAAGAGTCTAAGTCAGGAAATAAAAAATAAAGAAATCTGGATTGAATATGCTCAATCTCTAATGATTTTTCAAGGGTGAGTGTGGGAACGAGTGGAGAGATATAATCGAGATTATTTAAGACTAAAGCTTTGAAAGCCTTAAGCCTTAGGTTGGTGGACTTAGAAAATTTTAAAATTGAGAATATTATGGTTTTTATTTTGGGGAGATTAGAGAGAGGGTCAACTTTAAGTCCATCCGAGATACTGAAACCTAGGTCAAAAGTTAAGGAGACAATTTCACCAGGAAGTAGAAGAGATTCCGAGAGGGTTGCAGGGAGACCGCATAGGAGTAATAACTTACATTTATCTCTATTAATATAGAGCCCCCCATGGCCTCAAGGGAACCTTTTTAGTATATAAAGGGAATTTTTCACCTTGAAGACGAACTTGAAGTCGTCAGCAAATTTAAGGAGAATTTAATTAATATATCCCAAAGGTTCGTCTTATTTGGTAATACATTGGCCCATATCCCTGAATGTTACAGCTTATTAATGGATCCCACCGTGAGTAGTACGAAAGAAACACACAGAGCATATAGAAATAATTTAAGCATACAACTTTGGTAGATATATACGTTCGTTTCGTCCTCTTTTGAACTCGTCAGAACGAAATATTTCTAGTTAACCTTTTTAAGTATAGGTGCTAAACTATTCATGAGTTAGAAAACCTCAGGGGTACGCCAAGGGATATAGAAGTAATCCGAGTGGCATGGGATGTTGCACGATTCTATTGAGCCTAGGTTGTGGCATACTGACGAGTCCAAAAGAGGACGAAACGGGTCTATATATCTACCAAAGATGTATACTTAGATTATTTCTATATGCTCTGTGTGTTTCTTTCGTACTAGTCGCGGTGGGATCCATTCAGCGATATGAGCTAATCCATTACGAAATAAGACAAACCTGTGGGATATATAAACTAACACCCAGAATGAAATTTATTTCTAGTTAACCTTGGTAAGTATAGGTGTTGCACTATTCATTAGTTTTTTTAGAAATTTTTCTCATCTCAACAACTCATGTGCTCATTTGATCTTGGAATTCATTTTTAAGCATTTTGAAAGTTCTTTCATGGCTCAGTTCCCAAGCAAAATATATATCTGAAAATCTGCCGAAAATCTTTCTGATCAAAATACTCAGGAATAGGGATACTTTTCAATTTTGGAAATATTTATTTGAAGATCAATTATCTTTCTAATGGTACCCAATTTGTTAGAATTCATTTTAGATTTGAAGAAAAATGAATAGGTTCAAGTTGGATTTTCATTACTTATCGAACAACCTGATACTTAGACTAAGCTCATATTTAACATCGAGCTATGCTAAACTCTAATGATTCTTCTGCTCAATACGATCCTGATAACTTTTAAGTACAGTTGTACCCCTATAAAAAATGTAATAAACCTATCCCTATCCTCTTTGCCTCTTTTAAGTTAAGTAAAATAATGTATAGCTACTAAAAAGTAGGGTTATGAGTGTCAAACTTTCGAAAAAAATAAAATTCAGTCAAGTTTGATTCATTCGATAGAGAATTTTCTGCTGATTCTTTCTATCTAATAAAAATGCCAAATTCGTTCATTTCTTGTCTCATAAAACACTCCCAAACTTTGGAGCAGTTTTGATTTTGGATTAAAAAATGTTTTTTTCTCTTATTCGTCTTTTCACACTTTTGACCTATACCCCGTCCCCTTATTTACACCCACAATTGGGGAACAACTGTAATTATAGCTTACATCACTCGTTCCCCTATAATCTCACTGAGATATTCAACGATTAACGTGCAAAGAATTAGAATTTGGTATTTTATTCTCCTGAAAGGGTCCTATTTCATGTCCTCTAAACCCTTAGATTATTTTTTATCCAATGAGAACACTCTAAATTTCTATTTACAATTCATTTTCACAGTCAACAACCATGAAATATTATCTTAGGACCGACATTAATTGTTGAGTTGCGGAAGGCAAAACTTTCAAAGAAATTTCTTCTCAATTGGAAATTAGTCTGGCACGAGTAAAATATCTTCGAAGAAAAAAAGTGATCAAGTCAGGAAATCGAAAATTTTATGATGAAAACAGACAATTTTTAATTGAATTTGGCAGACCAATTCCTTTTGATGAACTTCAGGAGAGGACATCAAATAGGACCCTTTCAGGAGAATAAAATACCAAATGCTGATTCTCTGCACGTTGAAATTTGTAGTTGAGTAAGAAGTAGGGCAACCAAATGCCTTTTTTTGCCTTTTTTGTATGGAGATTCAGAATCATCAGAAACCTTGAAAAACGAAAAAAAATTCTCTAACAAACTTCTCCTAGAAGATAAACTTGCCTTTTTTTGCTAAAAAAATAGCTTTTAAAAAATAAGTGTCTTTTTTGGTTGCCCTAGTAAGAAGGATTGATTACTCATTAATATTTGCAGTTAATCGTTGAATATCTCAGTGAGATTATAGGGGAACGAGTGATGTAAGCTATAATTACAGTTGTTCCCCAATTGTGGGTGTAAATAAGGGGAGATATTTTACTCGTGCCAGACTAATTTCCAATTGAGAAGAAATTTCTTTGAAAGTTTTGCCTTCCGCAACTCAACAATTAATGTCGGTCCTAAGATAATATTTCATGGTTGTTGACTGTGAAAATGAATTGTAAATAGAAATTTAGAGTGTTCTCATTGGATAAAAAATAATCTAAGGGTTTAGAGGACATGAAATAGGACCCTTTCAGGAGAATAAAATACCAAATTCTAATTCTTTGCACGTTAATCGTTGAATATCTCAGTGAGATTATAGGGGAACGAGTGATGTAAGCTATAATTACAGTTGTTCCCCAATTGTGGGTGTAAATAAGGGGAGATATTTTACTCGTGCCAGACTAATTTCCAATTGAGAAGAAATTTCTTTGAAAGTTTTGCCTTCCGCAACTCAACAATTAATGTCGGTCCTAAGATAATATTTCATGGTTGTTGACTGTGAAAATGAATTGTAAATAGAAATTTAGAGTGTTCTCATTGGATAAAAAATAATCTAAGGGTTTAGAGGACATGAAATAGGACCCTTTCAGGAGAATAAAATACCAAATTCTAATTCTTTGCACGTTAATCGTTGAATATCTCAGTGAGATTATAGGGGAACGAGTGATGTAAGCTATAATTACAGTTGTTCCCCAATTGTGGGTGTAAATAAGGGGACGGGGTATAGGTCAAAAGTGTGAAAAGACGAATAAGAGAAAAAAACATTTTTTAATCCAAAATCAAAACTGCTCCAAAGTTTGGGAGTGTTTTATGAGACAAGAAATGAACGAATTTGGCATTTTTATTAGATAGAAAGAATCAGCAGAAAATTCTCTATCGAATGAATCAAACTTGACTGAATTTTATTTTTTTCGAAAGTTTGACACTCATAACCCTACTTTTTAGTAGCTATACATTATTTTACTTAACTTAAAAGAGGCAAAGAGGATAGGGATAGGTTTATTACATTTTTTATAGGGGTACAACTGTATGTTAATAGGAAGAAGTCTCCGAGTGATGATTGTCTCTAATGAGACTTTTGCTAGTATTTATTCTACAGTAGCTCAAATGATTTTAGTTTATTCATCAATTTTCGTATATTTTATATAAAAAATATTTAGCTATATTCTTCTAAATTCAGACATTTTATGGAATAATGAAAACTGGTCCCTGGGATGGCCAAGTTTTCTATTGATTTAGATTGAAATGATAATAAAGATCAGCTCATGAACTTACCCTCGGGAAATGTTGCCAACTGTGGAAATGTTGTAATCCTGTGACCAAGATGTAAACCGGAATATCAGTGTGAAAGAGATGACCTAGAATTTGAGGAGCTTCTTAAAAATATGGAATCGAGTTGAAATGTTCAGCCTTGAGCTCAATTGTAATTCAAAAATAAAGGGATTTTGAAAAGATTAGCTGTAAGGTATGCTTTCCTATAACATAAACCTTGAAAGGTTTGAGAGGATTTTTCCCTATGTTTTAATTTAAAAAGGTTAATTTAACCTGATTGAACGTATTTTTATATATAACATGGATTTTATAATTTTTTTAAATGTACAACATACAGTTTATTTGATTTTACAAAACATTTAAGCTGAGCAACCAATGTCATAAGAATATTTTAATAAAATATCAAGAATTATTATTCCAGAAGATCAGAAGAATTTTTTAACCCCTTTTCCTTACTCTATTCAATCCATACGTGTACTTTAATAGTTTCATTTCGAAAGCAAATTCTTGAGAATAATTAATTCCTAATTAAATGAGATTTATTTTCTTAGAGAAACCCACTTTTTTTCTTTCTAGATATACATCTGTAAAGCATTGTATATTATGCTTTCAATCAATTCAATAGCTATATGAATTAATTCAAAATAATGCAAAAAGTAGTTTCAACGAGAAAGATCTTTCACAATAAACCTATCTCTATTTCACCATTATTATAATTGACTAAAGTGAAATCATCTTTGTGAATTCTATTTCACTTCAAGTTGGTTAGACAGTTCTATAATGGTAGGGATGCGTGTACGAAAGTATATCGTCAATCTATTTCAATTAGAGATTAGCTTAGCTTTAGAGCTAGGGTTCTGTCTATTGAGACAAGCATAGACTCAACTGTGGTTGATGTTGAAAGATTTTCTGCTTCTTTGACAGCTTTAATAATCTATTAAAACCGCCGGTGATGGGCTCCACACATCTTCGTCATCGAAACGTTTGGAGTGACTAAAAATGGATGAGAATTCGAATATTGACACAAGTTTTAATGCATCTTATTATCATAAAGCTAATTTTAGATCCTCTTCTAACGGATTCGGATTGTATTCATTCTATTAATAGTTGATGTGAGGCTCGATGAGATCCAGAAGAACTCGAATCAAAAACCTATGAATATTTTCTTAAATTTTATCGATATAAAAAAATTGGTGAAGAATTCGAAGCGAAAATAATACACGTAACGACTGTAAAATTTTTTACAAAGGTATCAACACAATATTTTTCTTTATTTCTGGTTGTTTCTCACAAGAGAGACTAAAGATTCATGCGATCTTAAATACGATTCAAGTAAAATCAACTTTAACTAGAAAATAAAGTTTACTGATTATTATTTATGTGAAACGATGAAAGGTACTCATAATATTGAAAGATCGATTGCATAATGAATAATAGGTCAGAATGTTCTGATCTTTCTTGTACCTGAAAAAGCTTCAAAATAATTATCTTTAGAATTTGTAATTAACATAACACTTTTGATTCAAATCTAATAATCTAACTTTATTAAAAATATTTTATCCAAAATAACTATTTGACACCGATTATCCAAAAGTTTCGAAATTGTTCGTCTTAACATTCTTACCCAGTGGTATCAAAATCTAAATAAATACATTTTTTATAAAACATCTGATTTAATAATTTCGTTATATTTCGAAATCTCAGAACTAAATCATTGATTTTTGAGCTTTCAAATCTTTTACCCTATTTTACCAAAATATATACCAACGGGGGTTCTGACCAATTCACAACGTTGAATAGCTGGGTTCGAATCCGGGCTACGGTGTACTGGCGGGCCCTGATAAGGACGAAACACGTCTCTATCTCCCACCGTGAGTTGAATATTATTTGACTCTATCTTATGAAATTGACACTTGCTTATCCGAATTCTAACATCTAGGTATGAGAAGTCAATCTCTATCAAGTTAGATTCACATGGATATAGTAATTACCAGTGAGCACACTTTGCTAGTAGGTTAATTGTCTAAAAAAACTGTAATCTCTATATTGCTTTTATTCAAAACTCTCATAGTACACAATTTATTGATATTTTCAGAATTTCATCTTAAAATTAAGAATCATATCAAATATGATAAATTCAGAAATTCGAAAGAAATTTTCTCAATGAACGATAATGTTGTCGAAGATTTATAGTATTAGTATTCCCAGTCATTGTTGACCCAAGTTTTGATAAATTTTACATTCCATTCCATGACCTTATCCGCCATCTGTTCTTCACTTGGGGTTTCACTTGATTCAGCAAATACCCATCGAATGTATGGCGATACATTCCTGAATCCAGTGAAATCCCAAGCGAAGAAAAGGTGGCGAAAAGAATTATGGAATGGAACCTCAATCTTAGAAATATAGCTGAATCTTTTTATTACAAAGCAAATGTAAGCCTCAATTTACTGATAATTATAATTGTTACCTTTTCATAATACAATTAGATCAAATCTCAAATATGAATGAGGTAGGCTCAATTTAATTTATTTGGAGACACAAATCTTTCGTTTATAAGATGATTTGAAAGCAAAGCAGTTCCGATATAACTAAGAGGGGAAATAGGAGTTCATAATTTTTTGAGAGAAAAAATTTTGATGCAGATTTCTATTCTCTTGACTGACAAGATGACAATGTTATCTCAATTTTTTTACTTTGAATAGATTTTAAGAAAAAATTATGCTCTTATAAATCTTGAAATAGGTTAATTGATTGAAAAAGAGTTGCAGTTTAACATTTTCATTTGATACATTCGTTGCTATAAGATTGAATTATTACTTGAGTTGAAATAATTTATCTTTTTATTAAAGCTTTATCATCATATAACTGAACTCACTAACATTAATTCAATTGGTATAGGAAATTGGCACAATTTTTTCTTAACCAAAGGACTAATCAAGATCTTTGTCAATAAGAGTAGGGTTATTGCCACTATTGAAACAATAAATGTTCTCCAATTGAAAAAGTAGTAATTTTCAATCATTCCAATGTAGGTCTAAATGTATAATTATTAAATATTATTAGTGATCATTTTAGGCTCGATTACAATTTTAATCTAATTTTTTTAAGCCTAATAAATTTTAAATTGCTTGCAAAAAGTTCTTACTAAGAATAGAGTGATTATAAATCTTACAATTATAACTGAAAACATTCCACTTTTAACTTTTAATTTTGTCATGCCAAAAAGAGATTTTATTTGAGATGTAAAGACGTGAACAGCGGTTGCTGAATTGAAAGCTTTAATCATACTTGGAGCCATTATTGCACTGAATGAACCAAGTTGAATAATTCCAAAGAAAAGTTGAAATACACCTGTTAGAAAGGTTATTGATACAGCAATATTTTGCCGAGTAGAGTCGTCAAAAGGCATTCCATCATTTAAATTTGTTTCGACTTCTTTTATTCCTTCGCTTATGAGTAAGCTTCCAAGGGCAAATGTGCCAATTGAAAATGAAGGACATTGGCCAAATACAGCATATAACAATGGACCGATGAAACCAACATATAATCCATTTACTGGTGGTAGAAGAGCAAGAACAGCATAAGCTAAACCTTGAGGAATGTTCATTATCCCCACAGTGAAACCAGATATTATATCACTAAGAGTATCATTTCTCCAATTGTAATTTTTAAGGAATTTGAGGATTGGCAAGAAACTCAATATTAAATCAATGCAAGAACGAATTGAGAACTTTCTGAAGGGGTTTTTTGGCTTCTTAGGCACGTGATGATATTTATAAACTTCAGAATCCAAAACCGGTCTATATATTTGTATTTTACATTTTTCTGTAGACATGACTACTTTTAAGCCAGTATCAAGTGGTTTTGAATTCACACAATCATAAATTCATCTTGGTTATATATTTTCACAGTCATATTTTTGCTTGAATTGACAGAGTTAAACCAAAAATTCAACAAGTTCTATTTTAAACTTTTAATGATTAAACTGCAAAATTTCAAATTCTTATTGAGAATCTCAAATTGGGAATTTCGATAAAATTGAAATAGTGAGTAGTTCATCAAAGTCAAATGATAGAAAATAACACATAGGGTCACCCTATTAAGGTGTTCAAAGACAAAATTTGAGATAATATATATAGTTTTAAGTCCGATACATATAGAAAAAGTCTAAAATAAATTAATAATATGCTACATTATATAGTAGTAAAAAAAATAATTTATTAAAAATGCACATTAAATTGTAGATGATTCAATTCTCCACAATTTCAAATTGTTTTCAATTGTCAATCTTCTGAGTTTTCCTTTAAGCGGCAGGTGATCGTCAAATATTTTACCTAATGGTCCAAGAATAGGCTTTTTCTTCGCATCAGTCTCAGACAAATTTTCATAAGGTTCCTCGTCGAATCCGGAAGAGTCAGAAGAATCTTTTAAATCTTCGTGCTTACGTTTCATCATCCAGTTCGGCTTTTGTAAACGTTTTTGTCCTGAACAGGTTAGAACAAGATTGGTATAAGGATTCAGAGTTGCATATGTACAGCTATCTTCATGTGCTTTCCATTCATAGATAGGCTCAGGATTACTCAGTTCAGAAATATTTTTCAGTGAATGAATTGAAACAATTCCAGTTTGTCCACTGGTAATGATATGTTCTCCATCACTAAGAGATTTATTAGATTTTTATATACTAATAAAATTGTCAAGTTGTGAAAAATGAAATTCGATTCTAAATTTCTTAATAAATAACCCGAATCGTAGAACTTTCCAAATTTTTTCCTGTAGAACTGATTATTACAGAATTATTACACAATTAAATCTATATTGGCAAACCGTTAGAGTATGACTGAGAAATTCTTTTTCAAAATATTCCCAAAAATTTAGCATGAAATAAAAATGATGGAATTAATCTTGGTAGAATTTAAAAAATTTCAGATTCAGCAATATTCGATTACAAACCGATTGCACACTTAGTTCATTTGGCATAGGCCTTCTATTATTTTGCATATTGTTCAGAAGATGTATGCCTACTTTTTTAACATATACAACTTATACGTATCTACTTTTCGACAAAAACCCATTGAAGAATGGAGGATGATTTTAATTAGAGACAAAATTTTTGCATACTTGTTAGCTCACTTGGTAAATTCAAAATGAAATTTTTGGTGATTTTCAACTCGTCTCTGAAATTCGACAAGAGGTGCTCTTAATTTTCGCATGTCCCAAATCATTATTCTGCTATCTTTACGACAGCCAGCTGCCAAGTATTTTACTGTACCATCAGAATTACCAAATTTTACTTTGGTTATTCCGTTAGAGTCTGTCTGAAGAAGTTGAATACAATCGCCTTTGGGTTCGGAGAAAAGTCCAACATAACCATTGTAAGATCCCATTGCATACTGTCGTTGATGTTGGGCAATATCAATCGAAGATATTATACCGCCAAGGTCAGCTTTTTCTGAATAAAATCAGACATTTATTTTTGAACTAAATGCGTGCTATATGTCTTATATTTAAAACCTTTTTTTTAAAACACAAAAATTTTATGATAAGCATACTTCCAAGTTTCGGCCTCCTCTGAATATTTATGCCAGGATTTTCGATATTGAATATTTGAATAAATTTTCTAAAACCACAATAAACTTGGCTACCATCGGGTGTAAAACAGAGACTATGCGGTGAAATGGCTTCACCCATATGACTTGTGGCTACAAAACTTGATCGAATCTCTCCGGTATAAGCGTCCCACAGACGAACGGGATTTCCAAATGAACTAACAGCAATTAGACATGTTTCAGGTCTATGAGAATTCATCAGGGGATACCAACAAGAGTCATAAATTGAAGTCCTCTCTTTCATTTCAAGTACAGGTTTCTATAAAATTAATAATTGCAAATGATACATTTTTTATTGCCTATAACAAGGCATAAAACCCCAGGAATTTGATTTAAATTCAATTCGTAATTTACAAAAAAATTATGCTCACCATTAAATCTGGTTCCTGGATATCTTCAAATGCAGTCTTGGGGAGGTTATAAAGTTTTAGGATATTATCTCTAGAATATGCGTAAAAGCATAATCCATCAGGAGACCACGAAACACATCGATAATAATTATCCTTTTGACTGAATTTATCACTTTCACTGTTGGCAAGGCCAATAATTTTTTGATTTTGAACATATTTCCATTCTATAACTAATGGTTGAATGATGTTTTCAACATTTTGATTCTCTGAGACATCAGTATCTTTTTCAGCTAACCCTTCGCAGACATCATCAACAGCTTCTTTCGGACAATCGATTTCTGATTCAATCTCCTTCTTTTCTAAATCCTCTTCTGGGGAATTATCATGAGGTGAGGAGTTTTCCACAACTTCTATCTGTTTATTTCGATGAATGAATGAAATTAATTATCAAGATATTCAGAATGAACACACAAAAAAGCTTTGATGAAATCGGAAATTTTATTTATAAATAATCATTCTTTAGGACTAAATGAAACTCCACATGAGCAAGCATTAGCTGAGTTTGGATTTTTGTCAATTTTGAAACCTGACCGAATAAGCTCTGACTGAAAATCTAACTCTGATCCTACAATAAAAGGCAGTGAATCAGCATCTAAAACAACTTGAACATCTTTATGTTTAATAATTCTAAAGAATTAATTAACTGAAGCTAACATATCATCTGGGAGAATATCTTTATCGAATTCAAACTTGTACTGAAAACCAGAACAACCACCAGTATCAATCATAATCCGAAGGTTCCCATGTTTAGAATCTGTACTGACAAGCTTCTAAAAAGTTAGCAATTAAATATGACTTTATAGCACGATTCTGTTATTTTGATGATACTGTCATCTTTTACAATCCTAGATAGGGTTCTAAAACTATTATAAATACATTTTCGTCCAATTGTTATCATCCAAATTTTACTAACAATAAAACAAATTAGAACTATTAAAAATAGAAAATATCAAAATTGCGTTAATTACTTAAAGAAAAATTAGCGCTGAGTATAGAATAAATGTTACTACTCTAGATCACAACACGATCGTTATCTTCTAAAATTATCAGTTATCAATAAATATGCAGTCATCTCAAGTATCGGAAACAGATATTAAACCAGTTATCAATATGATCGGGAATATACCTCCAAATAATATGACAAATTCAGAAAACATGACAAATAACAACCTTTACCTTAATTTGATGAAACAATTTCAACAAGAGTTGGAATCTTTTCAATCTGAATCTGATAATAATTGCAAAGAAAATCCTCAACAATCAAACTTTTATTCGTCGCAAGGAATAGCTGCTCATTTTGTTGACTTAATAATTGCGATTGCTGGAAAATTTCCCTCAATGACCGCTTGTGTCATATCTCTTTTAGCCTCAATTATCAATGCAAAAATTAATCCAGACTGTGTTAATCATTTTGCATGTCGTCTCATCTGTAATATCCTTGGATTCGACAATGAACTTGAGGTTAAGATGATGCCTTTCATTGCCCAGAACCTTTCAATTTGTTGTAAGGCCGTTGCTGGAATGCTATTCTCATATTCCAATGTCAACTCAGCCAATAACAATAACAACAACAATAATAATAATAACTCAGATCATTCGAGTCTCTTTCAGAGTATTCACTGTCTTCATCAAAATCTTGATAATGAACTGAAATATCAAACAAAATCAAATCTCAATGATCCGCAACAACTACTCAATCAGACATCATGTAATCCTCCTGTTGTTGTTCACCTACAACAAAATCATCAGAATCAGATGAATCCAGAATCTCCCACGCCAAAGACTCGAGTTTTTTCAAATAAATCACTGAACCGGTCAAGCAAGGAAAAATGCACGAATTGTGGTGTTGACAGAACAACTCTTTGGCGTCGAGGTCCCGACAACGAGCTTGTCTGTAATGCATGTGGATTATATTTTCGATTGCATCGTGTTAAACGTCCCATCTCTATGAAACAAGGCATTATTCGTACACGCCGACGAAGGATTAACGAAAATCCATCAAACCCTCCCATTCCAAATTCCAATTCAGTGGGTCCATTCCCCTCAACTGGTATCAGCAGTTCAGTTAGCAATTCTAGCAACACGTCATGCAATCATCAATCATCTAATCTCAACAATTCCTTCATAAATAACAAATCAAATGGAAGTAACGGCTCCCCTGTCATGAGTGAATCTGATTCACATTCTGATTGTAACCTTCCATTGAACCTAAGCATTTCTCCAGTACCTTCAAATCATTGCGATCAGTTTGACTGAACTAACTTATCAGTTTTTTTCAATTCAATCATGATGCAGTTTGACAAAGAAAATATATATAGTATGCAAAATATTGTGATTTCTACCCGGAATGATATCGTTATCGTCATTTTTTTATTTTCTACAACTATTGTATATTGTTTATACGTACGCTCATGGGGGTGATTTTGATCCCATAAATGATTTTTTTGTTTGTTTGTTACTACTCCCCAGGGCTCACTATGGCCGTCAATCCCGATTGCAAAAGCCAGCGAGGACCAGACACTCGAAAACACATGAGAAATACACTCGTTCTTTATTGGAAAAATTACACACCAAACTATAATGGTCTACACACACATTTCTGCCTGAATATCATTCATGAAAATTTTTAACTCATACAATAAGGAATCATCATTAAAAAGACACAAGAAGAACCTTGAAGACAAAAAAGAGATAAATATTTAAAACATATCCAGATTATATACTATTATTATATTGTTATTAAA
Source organism: Gyrodactylus bullatarudis (assembly GCA_012064415.1). Classification (NCBI taxonomy): domain Eukaryota; kingdom Metazoa; phylum Platyhelminthes; class Monogenea; order Gyrodactylidea; family Gyrodactylidae; genus Gyrodactylus; species Gyrodactylus bullatarudis. The sequence continues at coordinate 50,045 of SSNU01000215.1, forward strand.
TCTATTCAATTATTGCTACATATTATTATTAATTGATATCTATATATAATTATATATATAAACAGTATTTTAAATTCCCCTTTTTTACTGAAAAATAAAAACATTTTATTTGACAACTAAATCAACAACAAGAGATCTTTCACCAACATACAAACAAAAAAACTTTATACCATATCTAAACACACCATATACTATTCTCAAATACTCAGAAGAATAAAGAGAGATCCATCAAAGTGTATTTGTAAAAATAAAAAAAACTGAATCTGACTCAATGAGAGGAGCCCAATATGCGTACAGCCAAGATTCAGAGAGTGTAATTTCTAATATCAGACATTTTAATAAAGTAATCAGTGAAATATGCTATTTTTTATCCTTTTATGTGTTACGATAAATGTTTGAAAAATTGAACAGAAAAGTTCTTCAACAGTAGGTTTTAAATTGGTTAAATAGTTAGTTTCAAAAGTAAGCAAGCCGAATTTTCAACAATTCAGAATTCTGGTTCAAATGTCTATTGATAATTTTTGATTTCTTATTAAACTCAAGATGTGAGCTATTTCAGGAAAGTCGAGAGAATAAGTTTGAAACAAGAAAAAGTTTTGCTACTCTTGTGTTATCGTTGAATTTATTATTGGACACTGAGAAAAGAAATCGTATGTAGTTATTATTATAATAAGAACAACTTGTTATGATTTATTGAAACTAAATTTTCTCAAAAATTGAATTTTAAAGTTTGAGATATTTTAAATTATCGTTTTTACAATTATCTAAGAAATTATAGGAAATTATTCAGATCCGAGAACAGATTTGGAATCAGCGCAAAAATTAGTTTTCCCATTTACCTTAATTTTTCACGACACCCCTGTGTTAAAGATGATCCTGAAAACTCATAGCAAGGAATTCGTTTTCATGTCATCAATGTTAACCCTAACGAATGAGTAATTTTTCATACACCCCATACAGTAAAAGGCTTATTTTAGTTAAAAAAGCTTTTTAATTCAATTTATTTTTCAAATACAATTTTCAGTTTTGTCTAAGCTTTTTTTACCAGAAAAACTGTTTTAGACATTGTTTTGAAGGATCAGAGCACATAGAATCTTCAAAGGTATCATCAAATTTTCTTTTATTCGACTTCAACTTCATGAGACTTATCGCTGGTTCTTTTATAAAAGCATGTCTTGATATGTTTCCACGAGACTCCACAAGAAAATCCCTTAGTTTTTTTGTTATTCAGATAAAATACTATTCGATATATTAGCAGCAGATATTCGCTTGTTTTTTGAAGCTCAGAAAAAATCAAGCTTACTAAGATGAGTAGGAAAATTTTATCAAGATTATTTCTCTACTGTATCAATAAGGTAATTCAAGGTAATTTATGCATATTATGACGACATTTTGGAGATTTTTATGGCCAAAAAAGAATAGAATTTGTTACAAAATCTATGTACGTAATCCGAGTTGGTTATTTTATTATCATACATTATTTGTCTCAAGGAATAATAAACTGAAGTTGAAACTGATTCTCTGAAATTAACTCAGATAATAGACTGAATCTAATTTAACTTTTAAGTATCTCTTATCCAGCAAAACCGATCATAAAAGAGATGACCACAAAATTATGAAAACAATAATTGATGACGATTTTAACCCCTTTTCAAGTTTGTGGAAAATATCAAAACTATCATCAATCATTTCGGTTCGATTTTAAAAATTTCTTGCTCTTCAAATCATATTTCCTATGAGGTTTTGGCATAAGAAAAAAAAGATATCTTTCAATGTATAATCTGGTTTAACACATTTATGCGATTATTATTTTTCAATGAAATAGTCAAAGAAGTGTAAAGATGATTTTGAATTTTTCAAAAACTATCGAAGAAGTTTCAACTTTGAATACAAATATTTATTGAGAAATAACTTGGTGAGAAAAACTTAAAATTTTATACTTTATTTGAAAAAAATGATAACGGGGTTTTTACTCCAGAAAATCCATATCAAATCTGGAGCAGGAGTCGGTTTAGAATCTACACTTTAGATATATAAACTTGATCTAAAATGAACTTTTAATAAATTTTTAATATCAAAAGAAAACCTGAGAGAATATACATGAGTATACTATCGGGTACATTATTTATGGAAACATTTTCAAATATTTACTCATGGAAAAAGGCTATCTATTTCTTCCATTCCATAGTTTGAATAATGTTACAAAACCTGTTTGTTGAAAGAGAAACACTTTTTAAGTTTTAACATTTGATAACAAAGAGAATAGTCTATATATTGATACAGAAGAGATGAAAAGACTTTTCAAAAGTACAGAATCTATCCTGATTCAAATTGTTGATAAACTCTACTCTGATAATTATAAAGTGAAATTGGAAAAATCAGTAAAACTAAATTGTTAAAAATGAAAATGATCTGATATTGAAATCGGGGCCTAAATCGATCAAGTTAATTGTTTGAAAAAATATGATTAATTTTTAAAAAAATATGAATATTTCAAAATTTTTCAAGATCTAGAAATTTGTCTTGAAAGTAAAACGGTGTGTGCATTAGAAATTCAAATTTTAATTTTATTTTTTCAACAATAACATTTTTTTATAATTGCGAATAACTTTGTGTTAAGCCTGTTGGTGAGAATAAACAACTAAAGAAAATGTGCATTATAATGTGACTTATCTATTTTAAATTGCTGACATTGTGACTTTAGATTAATTTAAAAGTCAAAAAAAATTTCATTACACTTTTGAAAAGTCGATTTGTCGATTTTTCATTGGACCAATTTCGTGTCAATTTAACGACTCAATACTGGCCTTTCAAAAGAATATATAAATTATCACCCTGAACCACTTTGAGAAAATATGATTTTGCTACTGTTTTTAAACAAATCCATTTTATTATGGACATCAATGTCCGACACGTTAAACTCAAGTTGAATATTTGGCCAATGTTATGAAGTGAATAGGAGTTTTGAGCTTAAACTTTAGTTAAGTATTCAAGATGAAAAACAATTGAGGCGAATGGTATCTCAACTATGAAATCACTTCTACTTTTTGAGACGCCCAATAAAAGTAAGCATAGATCCAATTGTTTTATCTAAAGTTTATGGATGAATTAATAAAAGATTGATTGATGATAACAAGATAGTAATACATTGATTCTTATAAATTATTCAACCAAGAGTCTTAGGTTCGATTAAGCTTTTTAATTATTTTTCAATCTTTTGGGAAATTTCATTGATAGATGAGTTAACGAAGAGACCTATTTGAATAATGTTGAAATCCCTTGAAATGATTCTATAAGTGATGAGATTGATGATTTCTGCGCTATCCTTCGCTTGTCAACAAATAAATGAGCTGATTTTTCATTCGTATATTGGACTGTTGAGTATATATAAAACCTTTGAGTTGCTCTGAAATGATATACAATGTACCCCTCAAATATATCTTAAAAGTATATGTATTAATCAAATCTTAATTTGATAACCTTGATGAAGCTAAAATCAAAAAAAAATTGATATCAGCATACATGTCAGAGAGATAGAAATAACACTCAATTCATGATAGCTAAGGATACTCTCACATAACTGTTTTATTTGTATTTTATCTCAATGACAGAAAAGCCATTCTTTGAATCGAGAAAATACCCTAATTATCCACTTTTTCATCCCAACATTTTAATCTATTTCTACCGACATTTAAGATCAACATTGTAGATATGATTCGGATTAGGCGACAGAAGTTCAGAAAAATTAGTCATAAAAAAACTTCGATTTAACCCTTTCGGTACCGAGACTATTTTACAAATTTTATAAAAACCAAAATTTAGATACCAAGTTATTTGGCCAAAAATATTACTGATGCAAGTTCACATTGTGGGCTTCAATTTAAACTTTAATTGATCCAGAAACCTATCAAACTGGTAGAGTTATGAAGGTTCAAAAAAATTGGAAAATGGCACCGAAATGGTTTAGTTGTGAGAGGAATTAAACATTATTTTTCAGAATCATCACTATAGACATAAAACTTGAATCTTCAGAAAATTTTGAGATCTTGATGAAAAAAAGAGAATTTTATAGAAATTCTTAATTCCCAAAGTCATCGAGAATGGCTTTATATGGAATAAAAATATTTGGAATAGGAATCAAATATTGAAAAAGTCGACGATTGGTTTATTATTCAAAAGAAGGCTTTTACTTCAGATTAAATTTTTTTATTTAAAAAATTTATCGGCTCATTTCATCTGATGAGATCTTCCGAAATAAAAGCTTTATCAAAAATTATTCGTCTTGTCTTCGAATAAAAATTCTAACTCATGGAAGCTCGGCAATATCTAATAAAACAAAAGGTTAAATTTAATCGGATGGAAAAAATCAAACGTAGAAAGTAAAAAAATGAGTTCAAGTCCTAAAAAATTAGACAAATTCAAATATCATAACATGAAAAAATAAAAAAAGAACCACACAATAAATAAATGCATAATTTAAAAATGATACAGATTTGAAGTTTTGAAAACGATTATCTTATACTTTTTCCTATTACTCATTTAATAAAACGGGAATTGGAAAAGAACAGTTGTACTATACAATTTTACGAGTAAAGTACAATAAATACAGACTTGATTTTCCTTAAATTTTAAGCATAATCGCAAAATAAGGAAGAAAATTATTTTTTTTCAAACTCCCTAAAAATATTTAGTTTGAGTGAAACTGATTCTTTTTCATTGATTTTTAACTTCTCTTCCATAAACCAAAAGGCTATATAATCTGATTCTTCACCGAAATACCACATGCCTTGAAGTTTCACTTTGTTCAAATTTCAAAGGGACTAACTGGACAGAATTAAATGAAGTAGGCTTGTCTTGTAACATTATTAAAAGATATTGAATAACATGGGTTGGCAACTAAATGAAATGGAAAAAATTAATCCCAAATATACACTGGAATGAAAAAGTATTTTCAATTATTTCAAATCATTAGTTTTTATTACCTAATCACTTGCCAGGATACATGCTAGAATGGAACAGACTTTTTTGAAAATTAATAATTATAATTTCTTAAGCAGTTGGCTGGAATCTTTATTATTTTTTGCCCAAAAAATGTACCCTCGCAAGATCTAATGTTTTTTTAGGAGTTAGTGTACTTGACACGCTTAGGATTAAAATATAATAAAAGGTTGATTTACTCAGATAAACACAAGGAGTAGAATCAATTAATTTTAGTAATCACCCAAGTTTTTCAATAGTCCAAGATATTTTGAGTCATTCATTTTTAGCCATTCATCAGTGAAAAAGCGATCTGACTACTTACTACTTAAAATGGGAAATTTAAAAAATTTACCTTTAATAAAAATTAATGAAGCGAGTTGATAAGAAAACAAACTCGACATAAAAGGTTTTCTGGTTTTCAAACTAAAATTTCACCTTGACAAGTCTCAGTAACAGAATAATAAAAATTAGTTACCTAGGATGTCAAATAAATGAAATATGATAACGGTAAAATTCGTCGTAATTGCTTGATAAATCATGAAATTTTATCTATTACCTAACTGTGGTATCAAAATTATAAAAACCACAACAGAACTCTGAAGCTAGTTGACATGAAGATAAGAATTAACAATTTTCACAAAACTCCATTATTTTTCTCCGGATAGTCAGAAAAAGATCTTTTTTGAGATTGAAACATTTTTATTTACATTTACAGAAATATAGAAATTAATGATTCTACAATTAAGAGAACAGGGAAAGAGGTTCAATGTGCCCGGTTTGGGAGGGTTTGAACCTAGGACCGAGGGTCATTATGAGAGGTGAGAGAGATACCAATACGTCACACCGTAATTTTTTAAAATTCATATTCTCTTTAATTATTGAAAATTTTGGGATCAAAAAAATGGCGCAATTTCGAAAGCCAAAAATAGCTCAATTTGAGCCAGATTAATTATCTTTAGGGAAAAACGTCAAAATTATGTCATATTCATTTAGTCAACAGGTGAGTTTCAAATCAATGGTCTTTAAAAATGTTTATTTAAAGTATTTTTGCATTGCAAACCTTGAGAAATATAAATAGAATCTAGGTGGGTTATCTCAAAATCAATTTCTACACAGTCTAGTTAAAAAATCTCTTAGCTGACAATACATGAATTATGATTAAGGAATTTATAAGAAAGATCAAGGCCTATTTAAACCATGTAACGAATAAATTCTCTCATCAACTCTTTAATGTGTGGATGACAGTGTCTGAAAATAGTTAAGAAATTTTCTATTTTTTCTTATCTTTTCTATAGCTTATTCCTTGAGAGATGTATACTGAATTGAAATAAAAATTCAGAAGCAATAGATTTGGTTTAACATACACAGCAGTGTTTGTATGTACAGTTCACGCCTCAAAGGTTTACAAGTGAGATAACACAAGTTTTATTTTCTACGTCGTCTGACTGGATGAAAAGTTTTTAAAAGAAAAACTACTTTTCTTGTTCTTTGTGGAAAGAGGAGAAATTTTTCACTTAAAGTTAAGAAAATAAAGTCTTTTCGAATGAAATCATCTCAGGATTTATTGAGAGTCAATTGATAAAAACTAGAGAGCTGATTGATTTGAAGAGGAGAATTTACCATTTATACAAAGGGGAACTGAATATTTTTTCCCAGGAACAGAAGAATGCTTTGAGCACATGAAATCAAATCTCTTTCATTTAAAATGACCCAAAATTTAGAAATTTAAATCTTTTTAAATTTTCCCAAAGTAAAGGGTTATCAATAAAAAGAAATAATGGCGGCTGTAAAAATTTTTTCGAATACTTTTATGTGAAAAAGTTTCAAAGATAAGGGATTGTCTAAAAATGGAATCATGGAGTTTGTTTGTCTTTGAGTCATTCCAGGATGAAGTAACAAGCCCAAAAATTTATTAATTCCAGCTGAGATTATAGGATTTATTATTAACTTGAATTCACTAGCCATCTGTGTTATTATAACCAAAAGAGAGGTCTTCTTTTAACTTTTATAGTTGTTTTGCTGCTGGCTGTTTTGAATAGCCAAAATATCCAAGCTTATGATATACCTCTTGACAGCTGAAATGATAAATTTTAGCCTAAAATTGAGAAAATTAATCTATTCTAAACCTAATCCACAAAAATATCAGAAAATCCAAATTTTTTTTTGTTAGAAATTTTTATTAAATATATATAATAGACAAAAATAATTTAATCTGGACAATCATTATAAAAAATAAGGTTTTTTGAATCTTGAGCGTCTTGTAAAAGTTAAATGAATAAGATATTTTCAATAGTCATTCTGGAATTAGTGGAGATTAGAATATAGAAGACTCTTAGTATAGTCAAGTTTAGAACGAATATGTGACATAATAGATTTTATACTAGAGAGATTATTACATTCACATAATTTACATAGTGAGACGAGAAATTCTGATTTTCAGTTGTTGGAACATCCGCTCAAGGTCAGTTGGCCAAATTTGAATTCTTTGTCTATCAAAGATCCGAGTTATCAGTGTTGAATTGTTGAGCTCAAACGTTGAAAAGGTGGGAAATTGGAATTTTTTCGAAAGTCATAAAATGAATGAATTTCTGTCAGATTCATTTTTTCAACAACCATGGAATTCGGAGAAAAATATTGAGTTTTTATGAAAATAGTAAATTCTCATCTTCATCTCAACTAGCTTTACATATAGAAAATTGAAACATGATTTGTTCATAAAAATGCTGGGGATTTTTGACAAAAATGTGGAAAACTTTCTTTCTTGCTTTCTGCTTTTTTTATAAAAATTTGCAATTTATTGAAACCTTTCCATTATCTACCATAGATGACTTAAAATAAGTCATTTCTCGAGCCTTATTATTACTTCATTTCACACTTCTGATTATATGAATGAAATTTGTAGTATTTTTGTGATATAGAATTCATTGTACATTAGTACATCCTTTACCATAGGATATATGATTAGCGGTTCGGATTCCTCCTATTTTCCTTCTTACCGTTGATGTTACATCTAAATGAATATTATGATTATTTAAAAAAACTAAAGCCAGATAATTTCTTCCCTGCTTCCATTGTATGTTGGATTTTTTCATATTTTATCAAGGGAAATATCAACTTTGAAATATGATCCATAATGATTAATTAGGCGAGGTTTATTTCTTCTTTATTTTTTAAACTACTTGGTATATTCTGCCCTAAAACCTACTTAGTACTATAAAGGATAAAAGATAATAAAGCAAAAAACAGACATTCTATTCTGTTTTGCTAGTGATTTTGTATTAGGCAACAATTTTTTTGCTTACAATGGCGAAAACTTTATTCAAGATAGAATTTTACAAGGATTGGACATACTCACTAGTGTGATTTTAGATAGGAACAGGAGTTAAAGAATTTTATTCGCTCTTCAACATGCTATCGATATTTATTTTGTACTCTAAGTTTGAGGTCGGCCCATTTAGGTAGATTTTTTGTTATTATAAACCGATTTATCGTTTTATTAGGAAAAATTTTTTTTGAAACTATCTGTTGAAGGATCAGAAGTTATTTTTCAAGATCATCAATAGACGAAGAAAAAAAAGGTCCTTGATAGTTTTAGTGCCACAGTCTAATGTTTCTATTTTTCGACCATTTTTACTGCTTGAAAATTATTATAACAGGATGATCTGAGATCAGTTAAAATTGACGGTTCTATCAAAAATTCAATAGAGAAAATAATTTTTTTCAACTTAGTGAAAGTGTTTCGTATGAATCAGTTTCTAAAACATATTCAAAAAATTTTGAGATTTTTGTAAAAATCATAAATTCTCAAATCCATCGAGAATAGGTGTATTTATTCTTCGCCATTATAAGAATTGCTCCAGGGCTAATCCAACAATTGAGAATGTTCCAGTCTGGTATGAGCGTGGCTTTGAATCTGCTCTTGATGTCAGCTCCGATGGAGGTTACTCTCGCTTGAATCCCTTATAAGGAGATAATTATCTATTGAATAGGTGATTTTTAAGATTTTGAAACAGTTCCCAGATAAAAATTTAGCTGGTCACTGACTAGTAGTCAGTAAATTTAGATTTTTCAAATTTTTGTTCTTTAGCCTGGTTCATAATCTGATTCAGCTCTTCATGACGATTCTAATGGTGTATAGAAAATGCATTAAAACAAATTTTTTTCAATCAAAAGATTTGGCAGCTTCATCTCGTTAATATTGAAATTATTAATAAGTGAAGAAAATGAAAAATTAAACTGAAAACCTAAACGCCTTAGAATAAAATAGTATACTTGAAAGTAGTGACATCATTTTCTGGTATTGAACGTCAAAAAATCGAAACTTTGGCTTCATCATGTCATTATCTAAAAAATAAAATCTTGCGAAAATTTAAACTGAATTATTGAATTGTCAAATTTTAATTTCTTAAATCTACACCTAGTAGTCAGTTTTAAATGAGGTATTCCTAGGATCCTGCAGAATGATTCTTATAAATTTAAATCTTGCGCCAAAATATTTAAACTTATAAATTACTATCAATTTTACCTTAATTTTCACAATATATTAATCATAGAAAGCAATTTTGTCATTATCTATAACAGGCTGCAGTAAATTAACCAGATATAGCTTTATTATAGAAATATTTAATTTTCTTTTGTTTAAGTTTAATATGAAATTCGTGCAAGATTTATTTTGGTTCTGATTCTGAAGGATCCTAGGTATTCCCCTATGAATGAAGATTAGGATGGAACAAGATCAAGTTTACTCACAAGTATCATTTCACAATCTAGCAAAATAACAATTCTTCCCTTATACTCGTTGAGGTCCTGACAGCTTGCTCATGAGTTCGAAATAAGCAAATAGTTTTCGAGGAATATTCGAATTTGTGTTTTAGTTAGTTTCGAGCAGATAGTTATTTTTATTTTGAATTTATGAAAAACTGCTAGAATCTTAATGAGTATAAAAATATGTCGAAGCCTTAGAAGCAAGACTTTTTCTGTCTTTTTCCTTAAAGTCTCTCATTGTTGTTTAACATTTTTACATGTATCTTTCCAAAGAAGAAGAACCTGATCATTGTGATTTAACAAAAAAATGATTAGTAGTTTAGTAAGATGTATATTTAGTGATATTCAATTCAGAATAAATCTCTTCAATGAATAAAACACACGCCTTAAAAGTGCAATCTTGGTAGAATATAAGAATTATCCAACATTAAAATGGGGTAAGATCCCCCTTCTCTCTAAGAGTGAAGACGGGAAAGAAGGAAAATACATAATAATAATCTGGGTGTATTTTCCTTGATATTTTTCGTTTAAACCATCACAAAAAATTACACACAATATTTTAATAAACAGATAACTATTCTTGTCTAATTAATATATAGTGTAAGTCTAAATTCTCATTAGAAATTACGTATCTTTCACTGAACTCTATTGAATGATACTGTAAATTCTGATTTTTGAGTTGGCGTCATTTTATGAAACTTTGATTTGAATATTTTTATTTATTTCAAAAGCTAATATACAAAATTTAACTTTATCTAACAGTATCTAAGCCAATCTGCTAAACAACCATAGTAATTACAAATAGAGCTTTTAGTCTTTCCCAAATTGCATTCCCAAACCTATCAATAAGAAGATAATTTTAAAGATGGGAATGATTTTTAAGAAAACCTCGAGTTTTTCATCAAGAATTTGAATTTGTTAAAGATATTTTGGAATCCTACTCACGTTGCAGACTTTTACGATTTGAAGAAAAAATTCTAAGAATAATTATTTTTCATGAAAAATAATTTTTCAAATTTCGATTTGGCGCAAAAAACCCATTTTCTCGAACTTTGAAATGAAAATTTTCATTGATTTAAAAGTTGAAGAGTGATCAAAAGGTGATCAATTTTGGTCAATATGGGACATTACAGATTTAATATCTCATAAAATATCACATTCGTCAAGTTTATACATTTCTCATCTAGAGATCTAAAAGTTGCTTTAGTTAAAAATCCTTTATCGTTCAAGGAAATAATTTTTCAAATATCTCTGACAATATTTTAAGGGTTCTTATCCCAAGATGAGAAAATGATCAAGTATCTAAATGACTATTTCACCTAAAGTTTAACTAGGTGATCTAAATAAAATTGATGAAAATATATTATATTAGTATTTGACACTTTGGTCCCCTCACAATAATAATAAATGACATCCAATAAGTGTAAGTAGCAGATAAGTGAGAGAAATCCTTTATTACTTTTTTTTTAAATCCACTACTTCACGAGTCGTCACATTATAATGGGACTAGTTAAATCTATACCTTCAATTCACTACTTTTTTTTTAAATCATGTGTTCCTCACCACCCTTACCCAACTCATGGCTATTCATTAATTTATTTATGCTTGTCTGGACACACATGAAAAAGTCGGCCCATCATCATTCAGATTTGTGATTGAAAATCTTCAACAGCTTCCTTCTTCAACACTTCTTCCTAATGACTAAAAGGACAACAAACAAAGACAGTCAGAAATGAGGAGTACATGTAATGGATTCATCTTCCTCTCAAGATGGCCAGAATAAAGAAAAAACACAATAATTAACCAAGGGGATTATCTTGTACAAAGGAGAAGCTTTTAAATTTTGGTCGTGATTTTCCTTATCTGATTCTTAACTTTAGTGTGAAAATTATTTATTTTTTGCAAAAATGAAAAAGAATTTTGTCAAGATTGAAAAACCTTTCGATCCAAAAGCTAAGTAAAACAACAAAATTACTTGAGAAGTGTATAATATACTATAGTAATATCACCTAATTGTAAGCATGTAACTAAAAGGGAATTAGATGAGAAATTTAAGACTTGGACAAAAAAGTAAGATGTGTTTAAAATTAAAGAGAAATTTACACAAGAAAGAAATCTTTATGAATATGAAATTTAAAAATAAACTTGTAAATTTGGGATCATTTTCTTTCAAATAGTTCAATTTTTTTATAATCAACTCTTTTGTTCTGTCAATGTTCAATTAGTCATTAATTAAATTATCAAAAAATGATAAATAACTTTTCGGTCAATCACCTTTTGAAGGGTAAAGGGTCCCTGACAATCTTTTTAAATATTCATCATCCACTCTAGTTTTTGTTAATCTCGGGGATCAAAATTAAATGCAAAAAATTAATTTTAGTTAAAAGCCTCTCATTAAGTTGTCACTTTGGTCAGTCGAATGAATTTTGATCTGTAATACAAGATAGTTTTTGACAGGATGGTAACTAAATGGGTCAGTAACTAAATTCAAACAAATTCGATTCCAGAGCTTAACCCTTAAAGTCCCAGAGAATATTTAAAAAATTAGATCAAAATCAAGTTGCATAAGGAATTCTATATAAAATCTACTATAAGCAAAGCTTTGAAGATATCTCAAACTACATTACAAACATCTTATCTTAAAAGGATGAGAAACTTTTGACATCACATGACCCATTTGTTGTTATCATCTTTTGAGATAAAAATTATCTATACCATGTATTCTAGGCAGATAATTTAGATATACTCAAAGTGACTGGTGACTAACTAAAGCTAGTTGATATGTGAAGATGAGAATTTAATATTTTTAAAAACAGAAACAAAATTATATTTTGAATCACATACATATAATGAAATTAGCCGAAAATCAGACGACTTCTGGAATTTCGACTTTTCATTTCTTGACCTCAAATTTTCATGTCCTATATTACTGATATATTCGATTCCTGTCATCTAATATTTTTTTTGAAATTGCAACATTATATTAAGTAAATTGATATAAATAAGATAAATATGTACAGAGAAATCATAGATGTTCAAAATATAGTTTTAAAAAAAAATCATAAAATCCAGAAGCAAGACGAGACATCCTGGGTTTCTGCGGCAGGCACATCCTCTTAAGGTCCTTCAGCAGAATTAGTCTCTAATACACACTGAATAGAAATTGATTGCAAAGTGTGCAACGACAACAAGCCAGGTGCTAAATTAGTTCAAACTTTTATCTCACAGTCAGAGGTTTAAAAGGTCTCAAAAAAGGGGTTTATTCAGACAAATGTAAATTAGAGTAAAGAAGAGACAAAGAGTAATCCAGTTTAGTTCTTAAATAAGAGATAATTGATTTTAGATCATAAAGGTTATCACAATCCGAGAGACTAAATTTAGAGTCTAAACATCTAAATTGATTAAGGAGAAAGTGGTCCGAGTAGGCTGTATAACGGAGGGAATAACATTTACGGATTGGTTCGGAGAAAGAGGCGAAATTTTTAATATGAAAGCCGATCTTCTCAACCATAAGGGATCAAGTCCAGAGATAGAGATTAGTGAATTATAGGAATCAATATTGGGAAAACAGGAATGAAGAAATCTGTATTGGATCCTTTCAATGGTTAGCGAATTAGAGTTATTGATATCAGGAAGGAGAGTGGAAAGGTAATCCGAATGAGGAAGGACAAATTTTTTATAACCTAAGATTTTCAGACCAGTGGAAGAGGAGAATCTATCTCTTCTTGATCAGATTCAAAAGAGATTTCTCAAACTCTCAAATGTTCCGTTAACAAATTTCCAAAAGATTAAACTTCTCAGACATCGTAGATATTATAGATGTTTAAACATTGCAAAGAATAATATATCTGATTTTTGGAATGCTAAAACTTCAAACAGGATCTTAAGGTGTAATCACCCGAAATTAAAAAGACCTGTAAATAACCCCTTAAAATCTCTTTATTTTTTTGATAGACTCCCAAGTCTCTTCAATGAAATTGTAAAGAAAAACATTTCATTCAACAAAAAAGATCTGTACAAATTTATTGAAAATTTATGATATAATATGACAATAAAGATTATTATTATTATTAATTAAATAGATTAGGGAGTTAATCAGACCTATTTTAGACAAAGGAGCAATTTTTAAGGAAGAATCCAATTCAAAACCTAGATCAATAGTAGTGTTGACGAACTCACAGGAAGGTGAAGGTTAGAGAGAAAGGTACCATTGGGCAAAAGGAGTTTACACTTAGATCTATTAATTCCACCATTTAACTCGTTTAGATCCAAGAGCAGAGATCTAGAATTGAATTTGTATACAATCAGTGTTAGAGAAAAACAATACCGAAAATTGATTGAATATCGAGGTTCTAGTTCTTCTTAAAAATTTTTAATCTGTGGTCGATTTCGATGAAAGTTTTGATTAGAACCTGAATCCCTCGTCAACATGTAAATAATTTCAATCAATCATCTCTCATATTTGAGCTTGTGTCCCTTGTATAAATTTTGTGGATATTCATTGTATATTATCAAGTTATCGATAAATGAAAATATTTGCTCTCCAAATAATAAAAATAACTGAAAGGTAAGAGAAAGTAAGTGAATCTGGTACAAGATAATGCAAAGTTAATTAAATCCATTTCATATCAAACCAAGTGAGAGAGTAGAAGAATTTGACCACTTATGAGATTTCGGAATATATGGGAAACACTTGAAATTTTGATAGGAATAGAAACCTAATTAAGTATAACAACAAAACAGATAGGTTGAAGAAATCTAACAAGAGTGGCGTATGTTTTATTATTATCAAAGACCTAGCATCTTTTCACTTGAATTTCTTCTGATTATCAAGTCTTGATTTATACAGCAGTAAGTCATTCGCATCAAGTCTCTACGAAAGGTATCCTCTACTTCAAGATCAAATACATAAATCGGTGTTAATTAATTGTTTTTTGATCTTGTTCCTTGGAATAGGATAAGCTTTCTTTAATAAATTAACAAGCATTATAGTTGGCAACAAAATTGAGTATCAGAGAAAATCTGAAATCTAAAGACAAGAAAAAGTCCTTTGACAAACATGCCAAAAGGCTCAGTCAGATTTCAGTCCTAGAAACAGTTGAAGGGAGACAGACTCAATGTTTGCAATATAGGGGGGGGTATTTTAACTAAAAAAATCGCGTTCAATTTTCAATGAATTTTTATTCATTAAAATACATCTCTGGGATCGAATTAGTTTCAATAAAAATGAACTATTGCAAATAAACTAGATTGAAGGAAAAAATTAGCTTGAAAGTCTGTGAAGAAGCTGAAAATTAAGACAAGCCTCTTTTAAAAAAATTCTGAAATAAGGTAATCAACTGTTATAATTTTGTTTCACGTCAAGCCCATTCTTATTAAATAAACAAAAAAGGGATTGAAAATTTCAATTGAATTTTTCAAAACGAAATCAAAGGAATTACCATATGTTAACTCGCTCTTATTACAAAGAATAATCATCAATCATATCAGAGTAAAAATTAGGGTATTTTTTGAATCCTGAAAATGCCCCATTTTTGCAACTTTTTCGAAGATTTAACTAACTACTATTATTATTTGGGATCAAGAATTAGAATTTTACCAAAGAAGTTACAAAAAATATATTATTGGTGTTTTGTAAGAAATTATAAAAATTGATAAAAATATGTTTTTTAAATGAAAACATTATATTGAAATTAAATGATAGGTAAAAATAATAAATTCAAAGTGATATGATACCTCACAGATACAAGGTTAAACTCTATTGATCATGAAAGGTCTCATTACCAGAGAAAATATTCAGTCAAATGAAGATTAGAGTAAAGAAGAGATTTTGTGTAGTCAAGCTTAGACCTTAGGTGACATGTAATAGATCTCAAATCAAAAGGGAAAATTTATATTCTAGATAACTGTAATATTTGAGAAGAAAATGATAAGAATATGAGGGTTTTCTTAAAGAGTAATTCTTAATTTCAGGCTAGAAGAGGGAAGCGAAAGTTTTTACAACAAAAGCAGTTCTTTAAACAGGGTCCAAACCAAATATACTATGTATAGCAAAAAGAGAACTGTAAGAGTCAATCGATAGAAAGCAAGTTGGATTGGAGAAAATATTTGGTTTCTTGTAAAAACATAGATCCCCAACTTCATATCAGCCAACTTTATTAAATGGGTTTTTTGTGAAAAATAATTTAGTCAAAAACTTGATCATCACGCAAACCCATATTATTATTATTGATTCTACATGTCAACAATATAACAACTATATTCATGGTGTTATTGCAGTCTGTTCCTGTTATTAATCTAATTAATAATAAGGAGGATTTGTAGTGGGACCCAAACAATAGAAAAGAGTGAGTATGTCGACTGAAACATTTCAATTGAGTTGTCAGGCCAGTTTATCTTTTTATTTTTGACATGTTCCACATGTACTATGTTGAATATCAACTCTATGTAGTCTTGGTGCTGACATATTTACGATTCTTCATCCTCACACTTGATAGTTTTGTCAATACTTTTCATTGTGTGAATGTCGGTTAAGAATTGGTTTATTAAAAGGCTTTCTTGTAAGTTGAAATTAATAAAGTGCTGATAGTTAACATGTAGATCAGTTGGCAGATTAATATTCTCGTGTTAATTTATGCATATGCTCTGAATTGAAGATCTCAACCCTTAACATTTATTAATTGAGTGCATACCGGATTAGGTTTTCCTTGGTCATGGTAAAAGAAGGCAACATGATTTGGATTTAACTTTTACTAACTTACATTTTCTATATTTTGGAATCAAATTTTAATTTTACACCTTATGATCTTAGCAAAATATTTTGTATTCTTTTGAAAGTAACAGTTTTATCAAATAGATAATATTTGAAAATTATCATATACTATTATTTTTTATTTATTCTCTTAAGATATTTATTAGACTATACATTTGATTACTGATGATTGATGAATTTCCTATCGAATGCTTGGTAAACCATGTATTCCCAGAGGCTTTTTAAAATGCTTTATGATAAAAATAACCCAGTGGGAGTTTAAGAAGTGGTTTGAATCACGATCAAAAAATATTGCTCATGGTTGGAAGAAAAAATCTATGGGCTGTAATTCATCACCTGCTATAGAAAAGCTTACACCTCATCAGAGCAAATAACAAAGATGGATTCTAGTAAATTGAATAGAATGAACATTTTTTCAGCATTGCATCAGCATACTGATAATACTTGATTTGAACCAGACATAACAATATATTACTCAGTAATATTCAATACTGTAATATCATTTTTCAATACAGTCTAAATCACGAAAAAAGTATTGAGGAGAAGTTATCTGTACGTAACTTGTCATGTTCTAAGCTGAGAGAGTTGGATCATATATAAAAGTATTTATAAATTTTTTCTTGTGAGTTATTGCTGAAAATCAATCATTTGTATGAGGGGCCTAGGCACAAATGAATTATTTTCATGTCTATATTTACGAACGGAAATATCTGAAAAATTTTAATGTTTTCTTCTATTAATGTGATGTTAATGGGGAAAATATAAAGATGTAATGACTCGATGATCATGATAGAAGCCTGGATATTTTTTATCTCAATTATTATTATACTTTTATCAAGATTTGATTCTTTTTCATCCATAATTATGATATAGTCAACAGAAAATCTAATGGTTACCTTGAATTTTTTACCTAGGTCTAATAAAAAACAAAATTCTGTGAGAAAAATTGCAGTTAACATGAATTACTGATATTATTAGAATCATTAAACAAATTAAAAGGAGCTGATTATGGCTCAGGATAAAAAATGACCTAAATTCATTTCCGTCCTGACATAGCCAAGCATCTTTTGTTACTTGCTACGTTGTTTCGATTCGCCTGAATTTCAAAAATTTCTGAAAAAAATTGAATCGGTTTCGAAGATTCAAGGGAATCTGATACTGATATATCGGATCAAGATTGCAAAGAAAATTGAAATTTGGCCATCGAGGATGAAAGATACCCGAGATTTTTAAGAACAAGTCAAATTTTGGGTCATTCCCATTCGTGATTATCGAAAGATTCAGATGGGTCAATTTCTCACAATGATGACGAATTTCTGAGAACTTGAACTCTTCATCTAATTTTGATCCGAAATATCAGTCGGCTTTCAAAAAATAATTCAGAATCAACATAATTATTCTGGTCAGGTTACATATTTGGGATGAAAAAAATATTATTTGATGCTTATAACACATGCATGTTTCGAAAGAAGTCAACAACATCAAATGAGTACGGTATCAAGTATATTATTACTCGATTCTAGACTTATAAGGAAGGTTTGAGAAGAGGTAAATAATAAGTGATAAACGTTTTACTTTGCCGGGTTTCTTCTAACTTTATCCAAGACTATATATATTTAGTAAATATATATATTTACATTGCATATTTTTATGACCTTTCATTAGTTCAAAAGTTTGCACTGCTCATGAAGAGATACGAGTTGATAATGCTGTTTCCAGTAGGCCCTTAACCCTTTCGATACCATAGCTGAACGAATAAAGTTTCAAGCTTAATTCTCTCACAGAATTACCTAAAATGTGATGATAAAAAACATTTACTAGGACAAAATTTTATGAAAATTTTTTCTTACACATAATTTCATCAGGGTCTGATTTATATTGAAAATCCCATCTACTGGTGAGTAATTTAGAGTGAAACTTTGCCAATGAAGGGATTTATTTGTAAGTTAATTGTTTCAAACACTCAATTAATGTCAAAAAGGATATCTTTTAAATTTCATTCGATCTTATTACAAAATAACCTAGATATTGAAGATTTAAGGTAAAAATGGGGTTGAAAAATTGCCCCATTTTCACGAGACTATTGATGGAACTGCTCATTGATTTCATGCATAAAAAATATTCCTTGTTTTGGATTAACTATTTAGCTTCTACGGAAATTAATCTTATTATCTCTGAACATTGATAAGTTTAATAATTTCGATCAAAAAGAATTATGAATTAGGGAATTCTACTTCCTTCGGTAAAAGTTCAAATATCTATGGCATTCTTATGCCTGGCTAGCAAAAATATAGCATGATAGCAAACTATGATAGTTTGTGATATACTTTCAAAAAATAATCATAAAAAATGTTTCAAAATCATTGAAAAAAGTCAGTTTGAACATAGAGGTCATATATGACCTCTGGTATCGAAAGGGTTAATGTCAAATTAGTTGGAAAATCCTTACCTGAACCAGTCTTCTTGAAAAGAGGATGAGATCCAACAAAGATATCTAGACAAACATTTCAAACTGATATAAAGTTGATTATGATAAAAGTACCCCTACCTTGATGTATTATTATTATTACAAATGAAACATTATCTATCGTAATCTTGTTCCAAATACAACTGTATTCTTTTATTTTTCACCAAAATGAAGAAAAACCCATACAAGTTAGACGTTTCTTACAGTTTCGTACAATTCACGATCTTATTATATCCATATTCCTAAAAAGGTTATCTGTCTCCTGTTTTTTACACTGCATATAAGGCATATTTTTTATCAGTATGAAGAAAAATCTCTTCTCCAGATACTTGAAATATATATCTCAAAACAGAGTTTTACTGACTAAAAGCAATTTTCAAAAATTACTGAAACTATCTACAAGTTTAAATTCTTTGTCTTATATCACAGAGGCCTAAAAAGATATTTGAGAACCTAAGTAAAACGTTTTTTTAAAATCAAAGACTCGGTAATGATCAAATCTAGATTCAAATATGACCATCTTTCTAATTTCAAATTCACCCAAAAATCCTAATTTGATTTGAAAATATTTAATGATTTCAGTGATCAAAAAGTTAATTTCTTGATAAGTCAAGAGAATTGAATATATCTCAGATTTTGACCATATTATTCATTATTTTAAGCAGAAAATAAATTTGGTAATTCCATGAGTTGTTTGGTGATAATAATTTTTTTCAATTCATAACAAAGAATCGTGAAAGAGGGGCTTTACTTGGTTTGTTTCTCAGACTTAAGTGAGAATTTTTTTATCTGATTGTTGACTGGAACCACGTATAAGGTTTCGTTGATAAACAGCATTTTTGTGCTACATTTCTGAAGTGACTTTAGAAGAAGATTGATATAAAGCTAATTGATATGATGTTGGGAATCCATGATTTTTACAGAAATCTCGATATTTTCAACAAGAGTTCGAATTTGGTAAAGATTTTTTGGAATCCTACTCATGTTGCCCGGTATTACAATTCGGAAAAAAAATTCTGAAAAAAATAATTTTTTAATGAAAAATATGGTCATTTTTCAAATTTCGATTTGGCTCCAAAATCCCATTTTTTCGAACTTTGAACCGAACTTTTTTTTGATTTGAAAGTGAGAGGTTGATCAAAAGAGGTTTTACAAGACTAAGATTAGACAAGAAAATCAAGTCAACTAGATCTGATCTTATGGATAATCATATTATCGTTTGGGAGCGGAATTTCGATTTTTTGATCATTTTCACTACTCGAAAATTAATGAAATTTCGAGAATTCAGAAATGATACTGAGGTTATGCATTAGAATAAATTAAGCATATTCGGCTTTCTTCTATAATTCTGATTCTAAATAACATCTTTCGACCAAAGTTCCACATTCAAATCGATAAAAGTTTTGAGTTTAAAGTTCGAAAAAATGGGATTTTGGCGCTGAAATCCAGTGATACGGACTAATAGTCATTGGTCAAATATGAAAAATATGGCATTTTTACTCAAAATTTGAATCAGACTGATTTGCTTAAAAATTTCCTGAAAAACTGTGAGAACTCACTGAGAAGTTCTCAAATTTTCTATTTTATCTTGGTTTCTAAACAGAGGAAAAAGATTATTAAAAACGAGACCCATCTTAAGTAAAAGCACCCTAATTTAATCGGAATTTGGTTGAACGATTTTGAATTACTTGAAGATTAATTTTATCATATCAATAGATGGTTTTAGTAAGTTTTAAAAATATTTTTTCGAAATCATTTTTCAAAGCATTTCACCGTCATGTCTCATGTTTTGTTCAAATACTCATTTACAGAAAAGACAATTAGAAGGATAAATATTCACCAAAATCTTAATAGTTACTAACACGTATTATTATCGATCTGATATCAAAGGAAAACACCAGGTGTCTACATCATATTCATCTTTATCTACTGATATCATTGTTTCATAAACTAAAAAACAGTTACAAGATTATACATGATAGTTATATAATCATTATTATCAGTAGTAATAAATAATTTACTCAGAAATTATTTATCTTTCTCCAACCTATCTTACTGTATTATTTTTTAGTGCAGCCAATTTTACAGGTATTTTCCTTACTAATTCGCAAACGTAATGTCTAATCTATAGAACATTTGCCCCCTTCTGTTTTCCAGTAATTTTTTTGAATGACAAAGAGACTAAGGGCTTTTTAATATCGATGAAATGAAAACGAATCCTTTGCAGTGAGTTTTCATGTCATTGATAGTAAAAAGACCAACACGATTCAAAGTAAACTTAGAGAGAAATGAGAGGAAGCAATTATTATTATTCTCTTTCTTTCTGATGAAATTTTGTAAATTGACTAAAATTGTCTAGAATTTCTAGATAATTACAATTTTTACTCCAGAAAACTAATAATCATTGAAATCTAACCTGGGTTTTTTTCTCAAACACAATTGTCAATTTCATATTATAATAAATAATATGTGGATGTAGCCAAGATTCTAACAGAGATCTCCAACGTTGTAACGCTTCTATCCACTAGGCCAGGAAACCCGTCCATCCCCCTTGTTCGCTTGCTACCTGACTATGTTGTCTTCTGGCTTGCATTGGTCTATCTGTATTAAAAGAAGAGGAAGAAAAGGGTGTAATATTCCTTAAAAACTATTATAAAAATTATAGTGATTATTATAATAATCAGAATTAGAGTAATATTAATTCTGGAGGAAAGTTAAGATTAAGATTAGAGAAAATATTTCGATCACCCTGATAAAAAAAATTATGATTTCATTTTCGATGATTTTGAGCATTGTAAATTTGAATTTTGGCCATGCAAAAAATGAACATTTTTCAGTAAATAAAATTATAACTTGATCATATGAGATATCTGAAAAATAACTTTGCATCTAATCATTGTATCTTCAAGTTAATGTTGAATGAGATGTATTTCCATCACTTACTTGCAATAAAAAATGTACAGGAAATGTTGATTTTGTCTAAGGATTAGTATTTTTCTATTCTTCTGTTCATAATTTATTGATAACTATCAAAGGAAAAACGACAAATACATTACTTACGTATCAAGAGTGGATTATATAAGAATATCCTTTTTGTTATTAACGGGGGATAATAATTGTTATAGAATTTGTTTAAAACTTGACTCTGACCTGTTACATTTACCGTGATAATGGGCGATAAAAACTTATAAATAATCTCTTTCCATGCTTTTCCATTTCCCTTAGAATTTCTTAGTTGCTGCTAGTTTGAGACTTTCTCCTCTATCATTTACAAATACAATCTGTAATGGGAGATAACTTTTAAAATTACATGCATATCTGATATTGATCTAGAGAGTCAATTAGTTTCAATGAATATCCAATAACATGCCTTTAGAAAAATTTTCAAAAATAAATTAAATTATCTGACTCAAAATTAGATAATATTTATTTAACAATACATTTGTTATATATGTTACCGTTAATCTTGTTACTCTTGATAGTCTTAAGACTAACGGAATGACTTGTTAAACTTGTTACTTGGTAACAAGATTAACAGGAATCTTTGATAGTCTTATGACTATCGGGTAATCTTAACACTAACGGAATAGTTTGATAAACTTGTTACCAGGTTTCAAGATTAACAAGATATTCAGCTATAAAGTTTCAAGTTTGTTGATCTTGATTCTTGGTAATAAGATTGGCTGACTGAAATAAATTTTTCGAAAAAAATATCAAAGATTAAGAAAACAATCCAACATTGTAAGGTCCCTAATTGGAACTTTTTATAAAATTTTAGCTGAATAGCTCGTAAAACTTGTTACCAGGCTTCAAGAATTATAAGTTTGGTATCGAAATATGAATTTCGGCATATTATCAGAAAAGGTCCAGATGGCTTTAAATGGTAAAAAATAGTCCTTCTAATATTCCTCATTTAAAGAATAGACGTGAATCAACAAATGAAAATACGTGATGAGAAGAAATTTATAGTAAGATCACTAACTAGTTATTCCTGAAACTGGGTAACAAATTTGACGAACTATTGAGATAAAATCCTTACGTAAAATTAATACTGTTGGCTGAATTTCAACACTTGATACGTCTTATTCTCTGGAATGCATGAGTTTCGTATAAGAAGTCTCAATTTCAGACCCTACACAATTGGATTGTTTGATGAAAAATCTTCATAGCCTTATTTAATTCAAATTTATTTCAGTCAGCCAATCTTATTACCGAGAATCAAGCTTTGCGAGAGTGCTAAATTCGCGTATTACCCATCAATTAACGCGAAATTTTACGCTCTTTTTTATGAGGATAAAATCAATTTTGGATTCCTATGTTTTCATAACAATAATATCATTTAAGTTCATTGAGATACTCAAAATTAGCAATTTTTGGTTTTTTGGCCATAGCGGCCAAAATATTAACGCTAGCGAAATTCTGAAAGCAGATCTGAAATCAGCACAAAAAGTTAAACTTGATCAGGTTCGTACGACCCCACCCCTACCCGTGCTCATTTTGTACCAGATTTCTATTTTTTAAAATTATTTCATGATTTAAACGAATCTGTAATCTCAAAGAAAAATATAAAAAATTTAAATTAGACCAAAATTTGAATTTAGATGATAATAGAAATTTCAACCTTTACAATTCAAAATATACGAACCGATTAGATACTGATATTTTCGATCAAAAATAGACATGATTTCTTATTGGGTTAATGCCAAAAATCACCCTTAAGAAAAATTTTCTCCAAAATTCACCCTAAAAAGACCCCAATGAAAATTTCAACGCTTCCTCAAATCAATTATTTTCATTTAAAACTTTCCCTCTCTACCAGATTTATTGTTAGATATATTTTTGAACGGTTAAATTTCTATTCAAAGATTAAAGTCAACTTTCTCCTTATAGATGGATAAAAACGAATCTAGGTTCTTACAAAGTTTCGCTACCTCTAAAGAAGGTCTATTTTATTTCTCTCAAGATCGAAATAGTGTAATAAGAAGAGTTGTTAATTCCAACAAACTCCAATGTCCTTGTAGTTTTGCCAAAATGAATGTATATCCCTGTAAAAATCTGAGTGCCGTGGCTAATTAGTTAGAAATGTCCCAAATGAATACAAATTTATCTTCTTGAAAGCAGCTTACTCGGAGATTATCATGCTCTATGACGCCGAAAATCAAAAGAAGTCGGAACTTGAAGGTTACAAAAAAACGTGGAGGGCCATATAAAAGCCGTAAAAAATCAAGAGCTGAAATAAAGATTAATGAAATTTAGCGTTATATAAAATTATTTTTTTATTGAAAATTTTTGGAGTGATTATTGGAAAAAATTTTCTTGGGTTATTTTTGGAATTAACCCATTCTTATTTTAAGTTCTGACAAACTCATCATTTGTTTAGGAAATCGGATTATTCGAAATTTTCACAGTCAAAATTGACCAAAATTATATTTTTTTCAACATATTATGGTTTTTTTATCAAGTCATTGAAAATCGAAATGAAATTAACTACTAGGGCCTTTAAAAATTTGCGCAAAATATGAGGTATGATCATAAACATTAATTTGGAAATAAAGGCCTTATTTGTGAAATCATTGGCATCATCTTCTTATTTTTTACAATGAAAATGTTTGTGACTAATTTCAAGATCAATGTTAGTAAAAAACCACAATTAAATATTAGAATATTTACTTCACTACAATTGTACTTTGTCAATTGTATTACGGAAAAAACTATAACTTGAGGGAAAATCAAATTGAGAAATTTATAATTGAAAAATCTAGAACAAACCAAGATGAGATCTTTCTCCGATTATTTCTTTTTTTTGAATTCAATGATAAAATAACGCTATGAGTTGTGAAATAAAAATTGAATCAGAATTTCAAAAATTCCCAGTATAATTAAATTTTAATGTGAATTAGATGTTTTTAAAATATAACTCTATAGGCTCTAAAAATGTTAATAGAAGCCAGATTGAATTAATATGAAAGGAGTTTGCTCAACACTTTCAGACAGAAATATTGCTTGATTTTTATGATTATAGACAAAACATGATATCAAATATTAATATTTGTCTCAACATATACATATATATTTTAGTTAGACGTCAGCCGAATTAGAGTAAATTTTTTGCTGTTTGTCATTGCTAAAAGCTTATTGAGAGGTGTTAAATAAAGAGCATTTATTAGCGATAGATAGATATTTGTGAGAGACTTGTCTACTTTTACATCAATGAAAAGGATTGCCTTGAACAAAAATTGCATGTTATTGTTAAGTATAGACATGAAGTAGACGAGATAAATTTTCAATTACTAACACGGAATAAGCTTATCCAGAGTCGAAAAATACTGAATTCTTTAAAATTAAAGGCTAATCCATAGAACATTTGCCCCCTCTTGTTTTCCAGTAATTTTTTCTGAAAGACCAAGGGCTTTCTAACATCGATGAAATGAAAACGAATCCCTTGCGTAAAAGACCAACACGATTCAAAGTGAACTTAGAGAGAGATAAGAGGGGGCAACTGTTCTCTAATTTAACCAAATTAAAATTTTAAACTTAGATGAAAATTAATTCATTTGATATGAAATTAGGAAATGATTCTTAAAAAATAGGAAATTTAACCATATGGGCTAATCGAAAAAAAGATCCCCAATATTTGCAGTTAATTAATTAATTATCTGTCTAACTTCGATGACGTTAAATTTTATGATCAAAAAAATCAAAATTGCTCAGATATGCTAACCCGTGTGGAAGCAAAATGTGAATTCCCTAATTTTCAACACTGCCTGTAAGTTCCGTGATCTAAGCTCTGTCAAGAATGGCTGGTAGGTCAAAAATTCAGAGACAATAGTTAATTTGATTGCAGCTTTTTCAATTCGGAATTCCCAAATTTCTGCCAATGAGAGTATGCTCTTTATCAGTCTTTTGCAACTAACCTTGATTGATGCTTTTTCAAAATTTGAGATATTTTGTATTGGAAAAATTAAATTTATATAAGAAATATGACCATTTTTTGATCGCTTATCTTAAGAAAATTTTGTAGCGATAAAAATTTCAGCTGTTCTCATTAAGTTATGATTTTTACTTTAAGGATTTGAGACCATCAATAGGAAGGAATTTTTCAAATAAAGTTAGGAAGCTATGATTTTTACAAAAACTCAATTTTATTGATTTCAAAAAAGATGGCTGATCAAAAGAAGTTATTATGATCGAAATTAGAAAGAAAAACAGGTTTTTACCATTTTCTACAGTTCAACTGTTTTTGAGGGATTCTGACTTATCGAAATTTCATTGATTTTCAGCTGGTGAAAATGATCAAGAAATCGAAATTCAACTCTCTAATAAAAACGAAAAAATTTAAAAAGTATGATTTTTTGAACTTGGTATTGAGTTGAAAAATTATAGATTCCCTAACTCCATATCAGCTAGCTTTAGATTAAAAATGTTAAATCTTGAAAACTTTTGAAAAAAATAATGCAATAATTGATTAAGAGAGTCTGTCTTTTCCTGAGTTTAAAAGAAAGTTATCATATGTGTATGTTCGAGTGATAAAAGCAATCTTGAACATTGCGATAAAACCTCTCAATTGCCATCAACAATTACAAGAATATTAACAAGCTAGATAGCACAACATTTTTTTATCACTTAGCACTCTTGAAAAAAAATTGAATCAAGCCATGAATTTTTATCTATTCCTTCGTAAGATAGACCAATCTAATTTCTTATTGTGATTTTTTAAGGTTAGTCCATAATATCTGTCCTATCTTGATGAATTTTATCATATCTATAACCAGAGGGGAACATTTGAATTTGTACTCAAACATTCTCATTGACCATACATTAAATAATCAGATAGAAAGTGAACGGCTAAGAAACTGTTGGAAACAAAAGCCACAAATTTCAAAGGGATTGAAAGATTTATGCCGAAATCGTGTGGAAATTTTTAAGTGGAAAAAAAGGAAAAATCTTTCGCAACTACTAATTAGGTACTTTTTATCAATTTTTTGTGATCTTATTTAATTCCTTTATCCTCGCAGTCAGTATAACTTGAGATCATATGGAACCTAAGCAATCAATTCTGTAATACAGAATTATCGGTATACCCATCATCGAAATTATACTTTGGAAATAGTATTCAAATGTAAATGATTTCGCTTCCCGGTCATACTGATTACTGATAAAATAATGAACGTTTTATTGAGAATATATTGAGAAAGAAATAATCAGAATCATTATTATTTCATATTTCTAAGAATCAACAGAGTAAATTCATTTGAGAAATATTTCGAGAAAAGGATAATGAATCAAAATAAAACTATAAATGTCTAACATAAAAACGACACCTCTGGGAAGAAATTGGAAGAAAATTTTATTTTGAAAAGTCAAAACGTGAACAAGAAACACAGATACTTGGCATGAATAACAAATTATAAAGTTTTGCATGTCTCCAGGAGAAATATTTATTAAATAATTTGTTATCTATCAAGCAGAAGAGAAGAGAAAATCATCTGTCAAAGATGAAATTGAAAAATGAATTTTTTTTGATTTTGAATTATACACTTATCAGATGAATATCTTTAAAATAATTTTAATTTACTAAAAGGATTACAAAAAAGTAATTTTCGTGAAGAAAATTCCGATGTGAGGTTAACTCTCCCCCTGGGAATGACAAAATGACATTAAAAAATCAATAAAACTGAGGTCTGCAGAGACCCCATTTCCAGGTCGAGGGTTCTTTTGCAAGTTTTTGAAGAGTTTTTGGTTACTTCTACTATTTTATTGAAATGTAAAGCTATTTTTACAAAAAACTCAATATTTATCATCAGATGGCGAGGAAAAAATTAAATTTTTGAATTCCGTGATAAAATGAGTTGTTGAAATAAAAAAAATTTTACCAAAATAAGGTCGTTTTTGAATTTTCAAATTTTTCATTACGAAGTTTTAAAGCAATTCAATACTGATCTTTCGGATCATCAATAGACTAAGAATTCAAATTTGGCCATAGAAGCTGAGAGAAACTCACGATTTTCATTCATTTGAATCATTTTCCTACCTGATAATCACAAAATCAGATTGTTCAATTTACCCCAATGATGAACTTCTATAAACCCCCCTTTAGTTTGTAGTAAATTCATAGTTATTTAATAGATTTTCTAACAATATCCGTATTATGTGAGTTTCGCAAACGACTGTATATTTAATTAGAGGACCTAACTTGCTTGAGTTCCTCAAGAATATTATGAGCTTGCTGACTGTAAGCCATGCTAGCAGTGAGAACATACGAAATTGGCTGTGACTATTTGAAATTACCGTATTTTTCAAAATATTATGATTTTTTCTGGTATTAATTACTCATAATGTCATACAAATTTGAACCTATGGATTTGAGTCTATAAAGGGATTTTCATCTCTCCAATTAAGGAAATTTCTTCATCAACGATCAATAACTCAAGGATTATTGGTTAAGTGATAAAAAAATTCGAAAATTTCTGAGGTTCAGGTTCCATTTGATAACTAAGTTCTTCGGAGCTGATTTACTAATTTGCTCGTACCTGGATGTGACTTTAAGCCAAACCTTTGATTTTTGTGATATACTTAGTTATCGAATGGAATCTCAGAAATATTTTGACAATAATATTATGAGACGAATTCAAATATATTTTCAAGTCTGAGATTCGTAAAATAAATAATGATTCGGATAAAAAATACAGGAAATAATCTTGATGATAATATATCCATAAATACTCTTTCTTGAGTATTCGTATATTCAATAATAAGATATTCCATTAAATCCAAAACAAGATTCCGGTTTACACAAGTTTTGACATGAAATTTCTCAAGTGAAAAACGATGATGATACAATGTTGAAATTTTCATTCATAGAAATTATTTTCATACACAGAAACAGATTTTTAGAGATCCAAAAATCTTTTCTGCAATATCATTGATCACAGGCAATAGGGGAAGAAAGCTATGTTGAAATTGAAATTTATCATTATGAAAAAAGATTACTGATCCTTCCTTTGGTATCTATAAAAGCTATCGTTATATCTGAATGTGTATCACAACGACCCATCAAAATTCATTTTCTTAATTAATCCTTAAAAGGGTGCAAATGTCTATATATATATTGATAACCCTATCTATTATCATTTTTTTTTAAATTTATGTCATAAAGCAAGTAATTCTTTCATTCTTTAAGCTGTATCTCCTTTTGATTCTCTCTGCGGTCTCTCAAGTTTTTCAATTTTTCCATGATAATCTAAAGCCTGTTGTCATGAAGATGAGAATTCACTATGTTTTTAGTCTCTGGAAATAAACATTGGATCCCATCATTGAATGAACCAATAAGTTGATGAAGTAAAAAAATTCAATCTGATAAAAATTCGGTCATTTGGTTGTTTCGAGTATGCTCTAATTTCCCACTTTTACAATCTTGAAGCTCAAAATTTTTATCTATTTTGAAAATTTGAAGCAATTCGAATTTGACCATAAAGGTGAAGAGAAACTTGCAATCTTCAAGAAAAAGTTAACTTTCTAAACTTAGGATCATTTTAAATCAAAAATTATAGGCTCAAATGTTGAAAATTGGGACATTTTCGAAATTTCAAAAAATGGCTTTGAACAATTAAATGCAATCAACAATCAAATACAGTCCTCTACCCCAGCAACAAGTACAAATGAGAGAAAAAGTGAAAACTCAGAAAAGTCAACGAAAGTTGATTATCTAATCATCTCTCAACCTGTAATTAGCGGAAACAAAAATGATAAGAAACCTGCACCTGCAATAATTAAGAAGGGCAGAAAATGTAATAGTCTAAGTGGGCAACCAACGATGGATAGATACGTTAGGAGGAGAATATGATCCTGGAGACAAACAACCCATCCCTCCTTCCCCCTTTATTGTGCTCAAATCCGATTGAACCAATCAGAGAATTTTATCAAAAATTTTATCAGGTTTAAAATTGTATATATATCTAGCCGGTGTAAGAGTCTGATGAGATCCGGTTAAATATAAGCTTTATCACTAAATATTCACTTGTCATCTGAATCCTCACAATGAGTTCTTAATTGGAAACAGATAAATGCTAATACTTGGTTTCAACATTAAAATGAGAATTTGAATTACCCTTAAGTAGTTCACAGAAATTCGAAACTATTGCGGGAAGTCAAACAATTATAATTTTATGATTATCATGTGGGAAAATGATCTAAAGTTTAGATGGTTAACTTTTTGTAGATGGCGAGTTTCTGTTAACCTCTATGGCAGAATTCCTTGTTTAATGTTGATCTGGAGTGTCAGTATCGAATTTCTTTAAATCTTCAAAGTTGATAAAAATATTGAAAAACTAGAAATTTGGCGCAAATTCGGTATCAAGACGAAAGCAGAGTTAACTAACACAAATTATAATTCATAGTTCATTAAATACTGTATTAAATTATTTTTTCTCAAAAAATTATTCTTGTATATTTAATAAGTCTAATTTATAACGATCTATCTAGAGGATATTAAAAAACTCTTGATATTTTAAAATTGACTTGAAACTAGTTCAGGGTGAATTCTTATCATTTATTCTGAGCAAACTCAAACAGTAGGAAAAAAAACTATAAAACAACGAACTTTTGATATTGTTTACAACCATGAAAATCGGTATGCAAGAGCAGTTCGTGATAATTTATTCTATTCAATTAAGTGATTTCAGTCTATTTCTGCTTGAAAATATAAAAACAATATTTTATTTTATAGACTACTAGAGCCTCAAAAGCTCATTTTAACTACTTCCTCTGTTCTGAAAACAATTTGAAACAATAAATATTCTTTTCATGGCATCAGGGTTCAAAGGTGAAATGAAGATGAGATATTAAATTAATACGTTATTATAGCATGGTATCAATGATTTTAATCCACATATTTTGAGAATTTCATTGTTACGAATAAGTAATTCACGTAGTTTTTCAAACCCGTCCGAAAATCCACTTATATTCAAAATTTAGAAAATTGAAAGAAGATATATTAAAACCAAATGTATATATCTTGAAGCATCATCAGAGGTAATTCTTCAAAAATGATATTAGTTAAGAATTCATTCAAGATAATATTTTACAAATCATGAAAGAAATAGTAAAAGTCAAAGAAAATAAGTATAAAATGCAAGCTGAAAAAACACCAAAACTCTCCAATAAATAGGAACAGCGGAGAGAAAAGTGAAAAAGCTCACATTGGCCAAGGTAATTGAAGATTATAGGAATAGTTTTTTTGAACACATAGATTAGGTTTATATAGGTTAATAAGAAATTTTTCATTCACCCATACATCTATGCTTTTTTTTCATTGTCTAAAAAATAACCTTGAAGAAAAAAGTTGCCTGATTTCCTATTTTGAGTTAGTCATGCTAGTGTTAAGAACGAACGAAAGATTATTCGTGAATAAAGCTTTATTTTCGCCGGTTCTCCGACTTTGGATAAAAGATTTTTCATATTTTATCCAGTTTACTTGCAAGTAGTTTATGAAACTTGTTTGATATGGGGTAAATACAAAAACAAAATCATATTCCCATTGTTTTTGGAAAAAACTCGAATATCACCTATTATATTTCATCTGACACCTATTGTTTTTCACCATTTTACTCAACTAGCGTTCTGAACCCTTTGCACCCATTCAGATAGAGCCAGTAGGAAGAAAAATTTTTTTCATGTTACTGAAATTCTATTGGATTATTTTTACTCGATTCTAGGCTCATAAGGAAGGTTGGAGAACAAGCAAATAATTGAGTGATAAACGTTTTATTTCGCCGGGTCTCTTCAGACTTAATCCCGGACTGACATTTATATAGTGTTACAATGCATGTTATTTTCTGCCCTTCCATTGGTTTAAAACTGCTCATAGGGGGGGGGTGTCAATTTGCAATTCTATTTCCAGGCTGTTTCGCATGCGTTTCTTCTCCATACTTGGGCCCCCTTTACACTTTAGGAATTCATCTGAAGAGAGCCGGCGAAATAAAACGTTTATCACTTAATTATTTGCTTGTTCTCCAACCTTTCTTATGAGCCTAGAATCGAGTAACAATATACTTGATGATGTTCGGCAATATTACCGTTCAAATCTATTGGATTATATTTTGTTAACTAATCAGAGTTCTGGAATTCTATCATTTTTATTGTTTAAACGATTTTTTGTTTGAAAGGATTCAATGGGTTCAGAACCTTATACTCAACCTACCTTTTGATATATTCACGATTAAAATAATACCTTAACTCTTTAAAACCCAGAGAAAATTTTTTCAAGGTACATAGCTGAGATTGGAAATATTGCATACGCCGATAATGAATATGGAATTTATTTTAATATTTTCTAAAAACGAGTCATTTTTAAATTTTCATAAAATATAATAGCCTTCATTTGAAAGAATATTAGTTCTTCTTTCTGAAAAGTGGTCAATAAATTATTTTAAGTTTCTCATAAATAGAATAATGGTATGAAAAAGTTACTTGTCCCATTGAGGCTCGAAGGGTTAGAGAAAAATGTAGGATGTGCTGAGAATTGCGCGCCAAATTCCTAATCTTTTGGACTTTCGAGATCGAGTGGCAGTCGAATTCCGATATCTTGATGAATTTTCAACAAATTAAGATAATTAGAAAATAGCAGGTCTTGCAAAAATTCAATCATAATGAAGCTAATCAATATGAAGATGGGAATTTATGCTTTCTAAAAATTTATGAATTTTTTCATCAAGAAATCGAATTTGATCAAGATTTTTCAGGATCTGAAGAAAAAAAATTCGAAAAACATCAAATTTTAAGAAAGTTATGGCATATTTCAAATCTAGCGATGGCACCGAATTCCCATTTTTTTGAATTTTGAGTTGATAATTTTTGTTGATTTAAAAGTGAGAGAGTGAAAAAAGTTGATTTTTAGGATCACGATTAGTCAAAGAAATCAAATATACTGATTCAGATTTTGAGAATCCGCCCCTCTTCTTGTGAAAATCGAAATTTTGATTTTTTGAACATTTTCACTACTTGAAAATCGATGATATTAATAGAGATAAATGTAAATTATTACTCCCATGAGGTCACCCTGCAACCCTCTTGGAATCGCTTCTACTTCCTGGAGAAATTGTCTCCTTAACTTCAGACCTCGATTTCAGTATATCTAATGGACTTAAAATTAATTCCCTTACAAATCTATCCAAATAAACTCTCGAATTTACTCAATTCTAAAATTTTCTAAATCAGTTAATTTGAGACTAAAAGCTTACAAAGCATTAGTACTTAGCAATCATGACTATATTTCATCTCTAGTCCCATCATTAAGCATTGAAAAATCCTTGGAGATTGAACATATTCAATCCAAATTTTTATTCTTTCTCTATCCTGATCTAGCGTCATACAATGATCGCATCTCGACCTCGGGGTTACGAAGATATGCTATAATTGTGAAAACTTTTAACTTAGTTTTAGTTGAAAATTTCTACAATTTAAGAAGATCCTCTTTTTTTTGTTAGAAGGAGCCTTTTTTAGACCATTATCTACTCTCAGCTTAAAATATGATAGATAGTAAATATAAATTATGTGAATGTAATAAATCACTTTTAAATCAACAAAAATTATCAATTTTTACGATAATATTGTCGAACTTCATCAAGAATATTACTGTTATCGGTTTCTGAACTCACGAGGAAGGTAGAAGAAGACAGACGTATATTATAGTGATAAACATTATATTTCGCCGGGTCTCATCAGACTCTACCCCGGTTACGATATAAATGCTATTACAATGCATAAAACGGGACAGACATAGCGGGCAACTGCAAATTAAAACTTTCCTCAAAAAGCAAAAGCAATTATCAGATTGAGAGAAAAATCAATTTGCAGTGAAACAACCTCCCACCCTCATTCCTCCCGAGCAGTCAATCAACGGATATTGACCAATGGAAGGGACCAATTTATGCATTGTAATAGTATTTATTTAGATTCCAAAAAATCTTGATCAAATTCGATTTCTTGGTGAAAAACATTCATAATTTTGTGAAAAAGCATAAATTCCTATCTTCATATTAAAATTAGTTGTACTTGGTTTTCTTGTCAAATAGATGAAAAATTTCAGTTCTCAACTATAGTATACATAAAGTTATGTTCTCGAATTATCTCAAGGCATTTTTACTAATGATAGTCAGAATCCTTCAAGTCAATAAAAAAGGATTTGAAACTAACTGACAGATTCTAATTATCCTTATCAATTCAAGAATTTTCCTTCTTTAGCTATTGAGGGAATGATCATATTTTGCCTATCAATCATGTTCCTTTGATAGATTTTCATTTTTAAAAAATTTAATAAAGAATATATATATTTATAATCTAATTCAATTATAAGACAAGTAGAGTTTGTGCTCTATTATCTTTTCTCTCTTCCTCTAATCTGATGTTTTCATATGCTTATCATTTTTATTTCATCATTAAGTTATGAAGATCATTTAAGATACAATCGGAATCTTAAACCGTAGTCGATTAATTATACAGTCAATCAGCAAAGGGTCGTCAAGAGATTTTCGTGTTTCAATTGTAATATTCATGAAAAATAAGAGAAATTTCATTTTAAGCAATTGAAAAAACAATTTTAAAAGGATTTAAGTCATTTTTAAAACTTTATGTAAAGAAATAATGTGAATTCAAGTAAAAATTATAAATATAAAACAATAAAAAACGTTCTGAATTTGAATTCAGTTATACGTGAAGACCATTTTCTGATTGACTGTAGTTAATATGAAAATACTCGATTCTCCTCGGAAACATCCTCTGTCTCCAGGCCAGATTCAAACTTTCATTGGATTCAATCCCTTCCACAACCGTCAAATCCACCTGTACATTCCTCCAGAGACTCATCCCAGAGGACGAAGACCTCTTCAGAAACTATTTTTCTTGATTGTACATACTTATCTATATTTTATTATCAGTTTAATAAACAAAAATTTCTATTCCAAAAATAGAAATTTATGAATTAAAATAAAATTCTCATATTTTTCATCGAAAATTCGAATTTGATCAATTTTTATGATTAAAGGGTCCTGATTGAGAATTCTATAAAATTCATTAACTCCCATCTTCTTATTACCTAGCTTTAGATAGCTTGCGAAATTGTTCCGCAATTCCTTTGTTAATTTTGTATTCGGATACTAGGTTAATCCCAAAAATAGCCCATGAAAAAGTTGTTGAAAAAATATTGCAACCCAGTCTCCAAAATGTCGCTTATACCGTATACATTGTCTAACAATAGTTAATCTGAATCGGATAATCTTGGGAGTTTTCTCAATTTTAAGCGAAAGTAATCAAAATATGTTTCTAGGATTGAGATTAGTCAGTGAAATTGAATTTGTACATTGATTAATTAAGAATTTGAAGATTCTTCTTGTGAAATTCTCAACATTGATTGACAAACCAAGAATCGGAATTCACCTATTTTTATTGCCATATTCGATTTCATGAATATCCAATCAATGAACTTTTGATAACCAAGTTTTTACTGAAAGTTGGCAGCAAAGTTGGTTACATTTCGAAAAATACTATATTCTACTTCACAATGATTTCTTTTACCGATTATTTTCTCGTCAGCGTATTATTAAAATACAAAAATTTTTATTAATATTATTTACAGTTTATCCTATTTGAGAAATAAGGAATCTGTATCAAGTCTTTCATTAATCCAATGAAAGTTTCGTGATCAGCCCTATAAGATAACAATATTAATAATAGAATGAAAAGAATCCATTTATTCTTGAACGAGAAATGCGAAAAATCGAATTTTTCCTAGTTCTGTTTTAGGAAGAAAAATAAAATGAAATTTGAGAAGAGATTGACACTGTCTTGTTTATCAAAGACTTATTTGAGGTTACGTAAAAATAGAGAAAATATTGTGGCTTGTGTTAAAAATAATCCGAGTTCACATTCTAGGGTTAAATCAGTATGAGATCCAAGACTGAAGTATGATTATAAACTATAGAAAATGGTAAAGAAATTTTCATAAAGAACTTTTTCATCCAAGTGGACGAGTTTAAGATTGTGTTCGATTATTTTCAGAGAAAAAGATGAATAGATTAGGATGGATAACTAACTTACATATTTATTATTTTAATAAGAAGCGATTAAAATCCAGGCTTAATATGTTACTTACTTTATCGAAAAAAGCAAGCAAATAAATTTGCGATATCTCCTTGACAAAACCCAAATGTTCTGCCTATCTATCTATTTGTTTTTATTTGTTAAAATTATCAACATAATAACAGCAACATGAAAAGAGAGATATCATATTGGGATATATTTTAAAAATTAAGATTAGGAAAATATAATCATATGTTTGTACAGAAACCAATCTATCCCGGAATTTATCAAACAACTCACATTATCTTTTGATAAAGCATTCTCATGATCTGTTATTAGTAATATCACATAACAATGATTTTTAATGATAGTATTAGGTTTCGGAATACTTTTTAAGGGAGAATAAAATTTTAAAAAATTAGAATATAAAGTTGATATTAAGGACTAATCTATAGAACATTTGCCCCCTCTTGTTTTCCAGTAATTTTTTTGAATGACAAAGAGACTAAGGGCTTTTTAACATCGATGAAATGAAAATGAATCTTTTGCAGTGAGTTTTCATGTCATCGATAATAAAAAGACCAACACGATTCAAAGTAAACTTAGAGAGAAATAAGAGGGGGCAACTGTTCTCTAATTTAACCATATGAAGTTAGGAATCTATAATTTTTACGAAAAACTCGGTTTTTTTCATCAAAAATTCGAATATATAAAAGAACCTTAAGGGTTAAGATTTCTTATTTGGTCCAAGTTAAAACATGTGTGAATTTATTCAAGAATAATTATCATATAAACCTAGCAGAAATGTTTTTATTTGCATAGCCCACAGTATTTATGAAATAGCCCATATTACTGAATTTGTTGACTGGATGTAACTTGAAGCTAAAGCTAATTAATATGTAGATGGGAATTTATGATTTTTACAAAATTCTTAATTTTTTCATCAAAAAATCGAATTTGACCTAAATTTTTTGGAATCTAGATCATGAGGCCCACTTTCATGGTACAGAGAGAAAAATTTAGAAAAAATCAATTTTTAAGGAAAATACGGCAAATTTGAAATCTTGAAGTAGCGCCAAATTCCCATTTTTTTGAACTTTGAGTTGAAAATTTTTGTTGATTTCAATGTGAGAGAGTAATCAAAAGTTGAGTTTTAGGAACACAATAAGACAAAAAACCGCTAATCATCATAAAAATTTATATATATATGAGAATTTGTTCATCCTCTAGATGAAACATTGAGTAAGAAAAACACAGGTTGCTTTGGTTTTACCCAGGCCAACACTTATAAGTTCACAATCTGCTTTGGTCTTAACACCAGGGAAAAGAAT
>SSNU01000211.1:0-67856 GCA_012064415.1 Gyrodactylus bullatarudis
TGAATAATTGCTATTGGTCAAGACAGCCCCATTCATGTTCTTGTAATATATATATATAAATGCTCAAGTCGGTGTAAGGTCTGAAGAGAGCCGACGAAAATAAAAGCTTTTATTCACCTAACCTCTTAGCCCTACATAGCCCTCTCAATATTTTGTTATCTTAAATTTATAAATAATTTAGTTTTAAGGTTGTTTTTAAAAATAATATAATTTTTGTTGATAAAATTTCTAAAAATGAAAATAACATTTTTAGGGCTGTGGTATTGATAAATTGAAGTGTAGCTGTGATAAAAGTTATATTGGTCAAACTGGTAG
Source organism: Gyrodactylus bullatarudis (assembly GCA_012064415.1). Classification (NCBI taxonomy): domain Eukaryota; kingdom Metazoa; phylum Platyhelminthes; class Monogenea; order Gyrodactylidea; family Gyrodactylidae; genus Gyrodactylus; species Gyrodactylus bullatarudis. The sequence continues at coordinate 316 of SSNU01000211.1, forward strand.
GAATTTTAGAACAAGAATCAAAGAACATAAAAACAGTATTTTGAGAAATGATAAGTTACATGTTTTTCAACATGTCTTAAACAATAGAGCGCATAAAATAAATTTTGAGGAGGTTAAAATTCTCCGTGTGCAGAAAAACTTTGGAAAGAGGTTAATTCATGAAGCTCTAGAAATAGGCAATAAAGACACTTTTAATGGAAATGTTGGTGAAGTGAACATTGAGCAGTGTTGGATTCAGCTCTTTGGCAAAAGAAGGAAGTTAAATTAAATCTGATGAATAAATATAACTCTTCTCTGTTCTGATTATCTATACTTTATTATCATAGGTCAGCCTCTTGTATTATTCTATTCTCTCATCTGATTGGACAAAACTGATAGGTCATGAAAGTATATAAATAGTAATTTGTTTTTTGACAAACTTGTCGTACCACTGAAGAAGGCGTGTGAAGACTGTCGAAACGTTTGTATGACCATGGCTGAGAATTATAATATTGACCTAAGTTGTAATAAATTGTATGATAAAATTAATCTGTTGTATTCTATTAAATTGATCTGCTGCTAATTCATGTGTAAAAATAACTTGTTTCCCCATGAGCTTTCCTCGATTCTGATTGGTCCATGCATTTAACAAATTAGAGTAAAGCTAATTTCCTTCAACTTTTACTATTTCTTTCATTATTTGTAAATTATTATCTTGAATGAATCTTTTAACTTTTATCATTTTTAAAGCAATGCCACTGATGATGCTTTAAGAAATACATATATGGTTTTAAATATATCTCTTTCTTATATATTTCCAAATTATGAATTTAAGTGGATACTCGGACGTTTTTGAAAAACAACGTGAATTACTCATTCATCATGGATTCTGATGTAAAAGATCATTTTTACTGAAACTAATAATTTTATATTCAGATAGTACTTCATTTCTTTATCAAATGATGTATAGTTTATTTTTTTAGCAGTTTATTTATCTTGTGCCCATTTTGGTTAATCTGCCGTCAACAAGTCAACAATGCATTCGATCCGTTCTTAAAAAATAAAATATTATTAGATTAAGGTTTTAATGAAATGATTTTCTCTTGTCCATCAATACTATATAAGAGTATTTGTCTCTTACACGTATGCCTATTATGGATAATCGGCAAAAAATTGCCAAATATAAAATTGCCAAAGTCTAAATTAACCATATTCGGCAGAGGGTTGCTGATTATGCATAATCGGCAGATTGACCAAAATGGGCACAGCACATAATTAATAAAAATTAAGATTAGATACTCTATTGTCGACCACAATATCATGCAAACATTCATGAGCATACCAGAAGTGTGTTCTACGCCAAACTGACATCGCCATCCTGATAAACATTTATTTTCTTCACATACTTAAGTCATATATAGAATGTATAAGAATAATATTATATGAATTCGCTCCACAAAAAATTAAAATTTAATTATAACTTCTAAAGAATAAACAGAACGTAAGTTTGATTTTTCAAAGAATTCTTTTTATATTACTTAATATTGTTACTTATTTATAAATATTTTATACTTATATTTGTCAAATCTCTAAAGCAGTATAGAATATTTGCAACTGAGTACATATTCAATGCAACTCAATATATTAAATACACTTTTATCATGTATATCAAAACTTTTTAATAGCCAAATGCTTCATTCTCATTTATTTTTAAAGCTTATCGAAAAAGTAAATCAACCTGGCAGAAAGAAAATTAATAATTGTTACGAAAATAATATATAAGCATGATATAAGCATATATATTTAGGGAAATAAAAAAAATGTAAGAAAAAGTTTTTATCTTGAACTTGTTTTATCGTGTATACTTCTCCTCTAATAATTTTATACTTCATTCACTTCTATCATTTTATTAATTTAAAACCGAATTTATTTGCAAACTGGACTAAATTTTCAACATCTTTAGAACTCATCTTGAAGAGTATGTAATCAAAAATATTTCAATTAAATGATGAAACCAATTTCTAAGAAAATTAATAAAATATGAGGAATATGAATTTTATTTTCAATTCAGGTTTTTCTACGAAAAAATAAGTTTTTTTCTTTTAAATAATCCTGGCTTCCAGTCTACAATCTCAAAATATCAGGCAATATTTTATTTCAAAGAAAAATCTACGTAAATAAATTAATTCGCTAAAATGCTTGCATTCAACCATCAATGAAGTTTAATCATTCAATTCTGATCAAGATTTTTATTAATCGTTATCATTTTATGATAGGACGATACATCCGGAAAACGGATTCTAGACCTGTAAGATTGGCAAATGAAAATCGCGAGAATTTTGGTTTAGGACCGCGAGGGCATACAAAGATATAAACTATATTGATTTATTCGAATATAGTTATACGCAATATATGTTATCGATCAATCTGAATGAAGATAGAGAATTTCTTTGTCATTGTTAAGTTTGAAGAGACCTGGCCAAATAAAACGTTAAACACTTATTATTTGCTTGTTCTCAAATCTTTCTCATGAATCCAAATCAGAATACTAATAGCTTAGCTTTGCTCGTTTCAATTTTTGCTGCTTATAACTTTCTGTCCCAATATCAGGGACCAATAATAGTTGATTATTTTCTCAACTAACGATGTTGAAATAAAATGTCTCATTTATAACTACGCACGCTTTCGAGTTTGAATGATAAAATGCAAAAGTTTATATCATTGCAATCATAATTTTCTTATCTTTTGAAAACAGTAGAAAATAATTCGTATTTCTTCATTTACAAGCAAAATAGATTAACTTTGTTATTAATAGTTTACTGAAAAAAAATAACAGAGCGAACACAGTAACCTGAAAAATTATATTTTGGCTAGGCTCAAAGTTTATTCTTCTATTGTGTTGTTATGGGTATTAAAAACCTTCTTAAAAACTTTTAGCTTACAACTTCTATCGCCCTGAGATACATCTTTTGGAAGCTAGATAAATTCTGCATCTAATAAGGTATTGTAGTTTAAAATAAAATGGAAAACAACTGAAAACGAGAGGGAAAAAGAGCTTGAAATTTATCAAATATTTTCAGAAAAATTTTAACTTTTATTCTGAGATGTACAATTCCTCCAAGTTCATCAAAAAAATTAAATATTATCATCCTTACCAAAATTCATTAAATGGATTCTCAAGAGAGAAATTAAGAAATACTATTCCGACGGGTTTTGGAACAAAGCCTGCTATACTTAGAATAGCGAGATGGCTGGTAGAAATCCTCAAACCAATGAAAGAAGAAGTTTTTGGTTTTTCTCTCAAGGATTTCTTTGACTTAGTGGACAAAATCAAAGATGAAAACATAGATAAATGGTTTCGTTCGAAATATCATCTCTGTTTACGAATGTACGGTTAGAAGAAACTATTGAATTTATCATAGAGTATGTTAAAAAAACTTATGAATTACAACTCTTTCGCACTCATGAACTATAAAAAATGTCTCTGTTTTCCAAAAGCAAAAAGCTCACATCTGAGCAATAGAATCATAGTATCACATCTCAATCATAGAAAATACGATAAAATACATGTAATTTTTTTTCTAATTGAGCTAATTCCGCTATTTTATAATAAATGAAATGTATATATATCTATTCAAATATGTAATCAGAATGAATCCTAACCTAGGGTCGATCATCAAAAACCCTGACAGTGTGATAAATTTAGATGTAGTCTCGACTAAATTGTACTAGAATACAAACCACTTTTGATACACCAGAAGATAAATTCAATTACTCTTTAGTTAAGACATTTCTGGCCAGTGATATACCACTTCATAAACTTCGTGATAGCAGGATAGAATCCTTGACATTATTAGAAAAAGATGAGCAGGTACAATGCCCTGTTTTGTTACTTCTCTGACCGAAACATAATTTTAAACTCATTTATATACCAAATGGGAGCCTATTTTCTAACTCGGATTACTTCTATATGCTCGGATTGTTACAGCTTACTAATCGATCCCACCGTGACTAGTACGAAATAAATTCATTCATCGAGTATCCTATCATCGGATAAAATTGAAGAAGGTATTTCCACTTTCTTTTTTCTATCTCTACTCTTTTTTTCTTGCATAAATACGTTTTAGATAATGAATAGAGTACATACTGGTAAAGTGAATTTTCTCAGCTTTCTTAAGCACTAAAAATAGGCTTCTACCATCAATCAGTACTGAAATAGAACTACTCCGTATTAACAGTTATCTTTTGTGGAAATTAGAACCATTCAATAGAGAATTTCTTTACATGATTTGTAAAAGTTTCAACATAACAGTATCTAAGAACTCACTGAAAATATTTTTCTAGGTCGGGATCTTAGTTAGAAATAATCAAAAGTAAAATTGAATATCATCTCACTCATGAATAAAGACTAGACAAAAATTATTTTTCCCAATGTTGAATAAACAAACCTCAACCACATGAGGACTGACAATCTATGGGGTCCTCAAATGCTTTGTTTTTTTAAAGCTTCATAATGAAAAATCATGATTATTCCTATGATGGGTCCCTTAGATCATTGAGTTTAAAATATCGGAAGAGTCTTTTGAATTCACCTCACATATGAGATTGAGGGGCCTCATCATATTAACAAAGAATATCATTTTTTTCTTTCATTCTACAAAAACAACATCATGAAGAAACATTTCTCTCAATAATACAGAATAAATACCAAAAATCTGTTACCTCATGTATGGTATCATTTGTCAACATATCCCTGTTTATATGTTTAATTAATGTATCTCTTTCATTGGCTCACGTGGGTTTTTTCTAATTTTTTCTAGAAATGGTTATCTTAATAAGATTATTAAGGACACTATGTCAGAGGTTTTGAGAAATTTGTAAGGTCTTAGAGCTGAGAAGAATGAGTCAGAAAGTAAAAAAAGTGTTTTTAGATTTTGCTCCATTAAATAAGAAATAAGCTATAATCCATATAAAAAATAATTTAAGAGTTGTTCTTAAAAATAAAAATAATATTCTAAATAAGATTTAAAAGAAAAGGTCAGAAATAAATCAGATGCAAAGCAAAGGTATATTGTATTAACTGCTCTTATGGTATGAAGTACATTGGACAGACTGGTAAACCTTTTATGTCTGGGAATAATGAAAAGGCTAAAGTTAAGATCAGTTCCCCGCCATCTTAAATAGTTTATTACTCAAAAGTAATCACTGAGACTTTGAAATAATAAATATATGCATAAATTATTGTGATTGACTCACTTCTTTACATTTTTGATCATCTCTTCAATTCCAGGTCTCCACATGTGAAAAATGCTGAAAGTTTCATATATCCATTTATATTCCCACAAAATTCGAAAATCCATTATAAAAAACAAAAACTGTCTCCTTACTATGCATTGTTTGAATAAAACAATTCAAAAAACAAGTGTTTAATAAACATTTAACATGACCATTGGTATCATTCGCTTATGCCAAAGAGTTTGTCTTATAGCCGTGCAGATCTCTCATTCCTGTTCTGAAGAATTGAGATTTCTGAGTCTCCAGAAACTATAATGTGTAAAAGTTGGTTATTGTTTCAAATGTCATAGGGAAAAGTATGTTTTTTCTCCTAAATAATTTAGCTCATTTACATTCTTCGAAGGATCCAAACTCGAGTTATGGAAAATTATTGGAATGGTTTCAAAGAAAACCGATACTCTACAAAATATTATGGAGGAGCTTAATATAGGAAGGCCTACTACTGATGAGTCTCACTTTGTTTCAAGAAAATACCATCGTGGGCATACCCTAGTCAATGAAGACTTATGGGTTTTTGGTGACGTTGAACAGGACAAATGCATCATGACAACTGTTCCTGATCGAAAGAAGAACACACTCATCGCAATCGTCAATAAACGAATTTTTTAATATGAAAATGATGAATGTAAAGCAGAACCATATGAATTTTTCAATAAATTTCATCTCATTTCATTTCAGGATCCATTATTTTTTCTGATGAATTTAAGTTCTACAAATTTCTTTGAAATGAATGCTACGAACATCATACAGTGTGTCAAAAGTATGAGTTTGTCAGCGAAAAGGCCCATCATACACAGCGTATAGAAGCAATATGGGGAGCAGCAAAAAGATCCTGTTACAAAGTTAGAAATAAAAGGAAAGGATTGCTAGACTCAAACCTAAACCAGTATCTATTCGAAAGAAAGAATGGAGAATCCATGTTCAGTGCGAGTATCCAAATAATCGCAATTATATGTCCTCTATGAATAGGCTCTTCTTATTTCAAGATTTCCGTTTTATTCATTTATTTATGAAAAGAAAGCCTTTTTAAAGTAAACATTTTATTGAGAAAAAATATGAGTTGAAAAAAGATAGTTTCTTCAATAGATAGATATATTTAGAAATCTCAATTCTCCAGAACAGGAATGAGAGATCTGCACGGCTATAAGACAAACTCTTTGGCATAAGCGAATGATACCAATGGTATTATTGGCGTTTTGTGCAATTAAATTGCATGCAAGTTTCTCCAAATTAATGATGGGTATGTCATTAATAGTAATGGTCATGTTAAATGTTTATTAAACACTTGTTTTTTGAATTGTTTTATTCAAACAATGCATAGTAAGGAGACAGTTTTTGTTTTTTATAATGGATTTTCGAATTTTGTGGGAATATAAATGGATATATGAAACTTTCAGCATTTTTCACATGTGGAGACCTGGAATTGAAGAGATGATCAAAAATGTAAAGAAGTGAGTCAATCACAATAATTTATGCATATATTTATTATTTCAAAGTCTCAGTGATTACTTTTGAGTAATAAACTATTTAAGATGGCGGGGAACTGATCTTAATTTTAGCCAATGAAAACCACAAACATGTTTTCAGGGGTAATTAATTACAATCCTCAACTAAACTAAATGTGAGAATAATTAAGGGTCAAAATCATTTTGAGAAAATCATATTTAATGAAGTTCTATATATAGATACAAATGATAATATCAATTGCAACATTGGTGGAATCAAAATAGGGGATAATTGGTTTCAGTTATACGGAAAGAGAAGAAGACTTTCATAAATTTAGCATATGGTTAATTCCAGGCTTCTTGTGTTTGATTTTTCTATAGGTCGTCTGATTGGTTTAAGGTTTATATAATTTTGGTTTTTTGGGTCTAGACCAATAGGAATACTAAGGTTTTTAGATAAAGCTTAAGACAGTTCCGGTTACAAGCGTCTCCTCAACCAAAGAACGTACTTGAATGTACTAAAACGGAAAAGGCTTTGGAAGGTTGGTTAGATTCAAATTAAATCTCTTTTTACGAATTTTTATCATAATTATTTTTTTCATTCATTAAGAAAGCACCATATGTAAGTATAAAGGAATTGATAAAAGTCGACTGGAGTGAAATCTCAAAAATTGTATCCAGAGCTCTAAGGAGGGGTTACATTTGATGATGAAATGTGATCAAATGTTAAGTTCTTTCTAAAAATTCCAGAAATTATAAAATTTTTATGAAAGTCTTAGGTGCTGGAATCGCATCTCAATAGTATTTGATGTGGAGCATACACAGAGTAGACGAAGAATGTATTACTCCCCTTTGAAAAATCTAAAAAAGTATTATTACATGTGAATTTGAAAAAAAGGTAAATAGGTAAAGAGATCCCCTATTCCTATTCAATTTTCATCTAAATAGGGACGTCCCATGTTTGATTTATATAACTTTTCCCTTTCTTCCAACTATATCAAAGAATCAATCACCTATCAACCAGAAGCCTATATTTTATGAAAATGAGATAACTTGACTATCAAATGTAAATGTGCTCTAACCCTAACCAATGAGAAAGCCAATAAGATCAATTTATATATATTTCCTGTTTATATCTCGCATTTAATAGGCTGATGACTATGCCTGAAATAAAGCACTTATTCCAGTAATATTCCGGCATGATTATTATTAATTAGTATCTGATATATACATCTTACGGAATTTATTGATCTATTCATCACTCATTTATATCATAAAACTATATTAAATTGATCTTCGAAAGTTGGATTTTTCATATGTGAGTAGAATTGAATAATTTAGCACATGACTTATCTATTTTGTTTTTTATTATTTAATACATTATTTTTATCAGTAAAAAAGTTTTAGAAATCACCAAATTTAATAAATTGAATATAAACACAGAATTTTAATATCACAGTGAGTTGAAGAAAACATGCATTTAATAAGAATCTTAGCTGTTACAACATGTGAGAATTCATTAAAATATTTGAAAAGAACTCAGTTGAATAATTTAAATTTCAATTACTTATTAAATGTACCTATTATGACAGATTTATTGAACAAGAGTGAGCCGAGAAAAATTAATTCAATGAATAGCCTTTCAAACAATGATACTCCTTCATCATAAGGGCAACGCATCACGAATATTACTCTACTTAATTTAGGGCGGATTACTATTGATACGGTTGTATTTTTAGCGTAACGAAAAGCGTGCTTTCAAAAAGGACTTTCGAATTTCAATGTCAACCCTTATATATGTCAACTACAATGTTTTCTGACATTTGACCGACTAGCAGTGTAGTCACTGGTAATTAGTATATCCATATCATATTTAACTTGATAGAGATTGTCTCCTCACACCTATATATTATATTTCGGATAAGCAAGTATGACGGTGGCAGATGTAGACACATTTCGTACACCAAACACAGTATTCGAGTTTTATGAAATGAATGGCGATTCTGGCCTGATGAAGCGTTGTCACTTTTCTTTCTAATATCTCGGTGTGAGAAGACATCTCCATCAAGTTAGATTTCATATGTATATAGTAATTACCATTGACATCACTTTGCTTGTAAGTTAAATGTATAAAAAACACTGTAATCTCTACATTGTTATTATTCTTCAGTATTTTTATTTCCTCACTAAATGATTAAATTCAGGTGATCTTATTGGCCAAGTTAAAAAAGAAAAGCTATCTTTCTTTATTAAGATATTATTTGAAATCTATTACATCTACTGATTCTATAGATAAATGCCCCGATAATACCTATAATCTGTATCATTTTTACAGATTTAATTCTAGATGCAAAAATAAATCGATATTCTTTATAGATTTTCAAATAACCGAATTATTAGTTAGGAGTAACAAGGAAGCAATTTTGCTAGGTCTACTTCTGTAGCATTTAGACATTTCACTTTCTCTTGTTGATTATAATTTGTTCTCTTCAAGAGATAAGATGTAAGAAATTCAAATCAATTTAAAATGTTCAAAAATTGAAATAACGTGATTTTTTTTAAATAATTTAATTTCAGATTTTGTATGCTGAATTTCCATGAGTAAATAGAATATTTTAACCCAAATTATCCAATCCGTTACTATCAATTAACTTTTTACGTTAAACATTTTTCTTTATTCTAATAATTGACCTTCAGTTTCGAAAGTATAAATATTTATTCGGTTATAAAATAATACCTTATTCTAATTGAAAATTTGACCATTAAATTTCAATTCAACATTGAAAGTTAAACAACGAAAAGAAGCATAATTTTTTTATCACATCATAATTTTTTATCAAATAGCAGTATTTAAGAACAATAATTTCAATTTAAGTCAAATGATCAATCTTTTGAAATTAGAAAAATACAAGAATTATTGTATTCCTTTTATTGATTTGCGTATACTTAGGCTTCTTTTTGACATTGAGTAATTTAAAACAGCTTGATCATATTTTGGTTACATAATGCTCTGTGACTCTGTCCAATTTTTGAGATTTTTCGCTTTCTACCTCATTCTAAAACGTTTTATATTGCCATATATAGTGGTCGAATTAATATCTGAAACACTCTGAATATTTTAAACTGTCGATTTATTTAAAATGATAAACTTTTCAAATCAAGACCATTTGATACATTATCAAATTTTTTATCAATTGATATCTGAATGAATATTTTTACCTTTTCATCTTTCCCTGTACAAGTAAAAATACTATTTTTCATTGAAGTTGAAAACGAACTAATATGTGAAACACTTTTGATATTCTCTATCTACTAACATAGTTGTTTAAGAAATCTGTTGTAAGTTAATATTTCATAATTTCATGAACTAATTTAAGAATATACCACAAAAAACATTGACTTTCTGAAAGATGTACCATCATAATTGTCGCTTCAATTGTGAGGAACTCAAGACTATTAAAACCATGAAAAACACTGGGATTTCAAATAGAGAAATCGCACGAAGATTCGAATGCTCCCCTGCAACAATTACAAGAATTTTTAACAAGAAAACCTACAATAAAAATTCAAAAAAGCCTGGTCGAAAGCCGAAAATTACAAACATCCAGAGAGGGCAAATCAAAAGACTCCTTACTAAAAACTTTATGAATTGCAACCAGGCAAAAGCAAAGCTAGATCTGAGTCTAAATTTAAGAACCATTCAAAAATATGTAAAAAAAATATGAAAATGTCTTGGAGGAAATCAAAAAAAGTCCCGAAACTCTCAGATTTCGATAAAATTTTTCGAGTAGATTGGATCAAGGATAAATTGAGCCAAAGAATCAATTGGGATAAAGTCATATTTACTGATGAGAAAAGGTTTAATTTGGATGGGCCTGATGGTTCAAGTTATCATTGGTGTCCACAAGGGGACGTCCCTAAGAAAATACTGAATCGCGTACACGGTGGAGCTTCGATTATGGTATGGGGAGCGATTTATTCAAAAGGAACCTTACCTATAGTCATTGTTGATGGAAAATTAAACTCAGAAAAATATCAGAATATTTTGATTGATTCCATTTTATCATTCAAAAATGAGTTTAAAGATGATAATCTTGTATTTCAACAAGACAATGCTCCATGCCATACATCAAAATCGACAATTGAATGGCTAAATTACAATGAGATTGATTTTATTGATTGGCCACCCCGAAGTCCAGACCTTAACCCAATAGAAAACCTATGGGGACTTCTATCTCAAAGAGTTTATTCAAATGGGAGGCAATTTGAAAATGTCCATGAACTTAGACTTGAAATTATAAAAAAGTGGTCAGAATTAACTGAAAATGATATAAAACCATTCATTAATTCCATGAATGAAAGAAGTTCCGATGTTATAGAAGAAAAAGGTGAATTTTTGGGTTAATATAAAGTGTTTCACATATTAGTTCGTTTTCAACTTCAATGAAAAATAGTATTTTTACTTGTACAGGGAAAGATGAAAAGGTAAAAATATTCATTCAGATATCAATTGATAAAAAATTTGATAATGTATCAAATGGTCTTGATTTGAAAAGTTTATCATTTTAAATAAATTGACAGTTCAAAATATTCAGAGTGTTTCACATATTAATTCGACCACTATATATGGGTTGAGAACTAATTATATTATTAGCTTCTTATGACTTTTCTCTATTTGCACTCTCATTCTCAATTATTAATATAATGAAGATTGGAGCTTGTTAAACTGAGATATAATTTCAGCTTGAGAATCTACTCAACATACCCATAAGCACTATTTACCGCACTATTATCCTTGTGGTGCCAAGTTTCTTATAAATGATACTGCCAATTCCGAAAAGTATATCCGTATGATACATGAAATTTATAATCTATCAGTCAAACTTGTATTTAGTATCATTTATTTAGAATAGATATTTTTTATGTATAAATGTTCAGACTTCAGTATTAAAAATAAAAGCCAAATATTTTAGAAATATTCTTACATATATGATATTTTTTATACAATATAATGAATCGTGAAATTAATTATAATTTTCTCTCAAAGATATAAGGTTCTTCACAATATCTAAGGAATCTTTTTGTTTTCGCGAGGCTAAATTGCTTTTCATGAAGGACTTTAGGGAAAAAAGCTGGTATAATGTAACAAGAATATTGCAATACTATGTCTACAAGACTGGTCTACAACTAATCAAATACTATTGGGTTTTAAGTAATGTTATTCAAGGCAGAAATTTCATATATTAGATTTGTAAATAAAAATTATTTAACTCTGGTCTAGTGTTTGGGAGTGTTGATTCACAATGTTGAAGACCCGTGCTCGAATCCTGGCTACGGTGTACGGACAAGTCCTAATAAGGACGAAACGCGTCTACATCTGCCACCGTGTGTTGAATATTATTTGACTCTCTTATGGAACTGATACTTGCTCTTCCGAGCTCTAACATCTAAGTGTGATCTATTGATTAATAAATATCAGTGTGACTGCGGATCTTCTTATACAAGACTTTAAGTTATAAAGTTATCAACTAGAGGGAACGATCACCTTAAGAAAGATACGCGATAACTAGGCATCTTAGACAGGAAGGGCATGAGGCTTCCCTTTCAAATTTTTCAATTTTATACAAAAACCCGAGTGATGACAGTTCAGATGTTTTGGTTAATATACACTTCTTCCTACTTTTCAAAAACAATAGGATAATTATCTCTTCCTTTTTCATGTTATTACGAGAGAAAGAGTAAAACAAACTATTAAATAAGTTTTTTCATTATGAAAGCCGAGAAAAGGGGGATTTATTCACATGACTCAACTTAAATGATTGTATCAAAATTTTAACTAAATGGTTGGTTTAAATTTTGGGAATTTTGCTTTATTCAAAATGTTCTACTGTTAAAGGACATTACGTCTACTAAATTTTATAAAGCTATTGAAAAAGCTATTTGAATGAAAGAAGACATAATTTAGTATTGAAAAACTGGAGCTAATTTTCGGAATATTGTTGGGAATAGTAGACTCGGAACAAGGGCCTAAATTTACACTCCATAATTAAATTACTTTTTCCATTTTAACTTGATTTTGAATTTTTATTACTGGTAAACTGTTGTTATGTGATTGAAAATTGCTCTTGAAATATTTTTTCTAACCTTCAGCCAAATTAATGATACTTAATACCATTAGTTATATATCATAATAGACTCTACATTTAGTACTATGACACAATTTTTCTTGATCATTTATATTTTTATAACAAAAAAAATTATCGGAAAGTCAACAGTATGGACCATTCGATAACTTATAGATTTGGTTTTTACAACAAAGTTTGTTTCTCCCTCATTGACTTTAACCAAATCAATTTTGATGAAAAAGAACGAGGGTCTATTATTTTCATCTACCTGTATGTGAAATAAAGGTTTTCTACAAATGTGTGTTGTGTATTAATCCTTCAAACATAATACACTAGGAGTAGAGAAATAAATCAATTAGCAAGGTTGCCTTTTCCTTGTCTTTGTAAAACTGCAGAGTACGCTTTATTAAGTAATCAACGTAGACATACAAATTTATAATGTAAGCAAATGTTAGAAGGTCCTTTTTGAGCGCCCACGAAAATTGTGTACCTTAAATAAAAAGGCTACTGTATTTTAAAATAATATCTTTCAGGATCATGGCCTATATAACTAAAATATTAAACCTAAAAAGTTCTGTAAATCTTATAACGAAAAGATAAAAACCATTGAACAGCTTTCATTAAATTAGGAAATGAAAAATACATGAAATTAAAAGTATAATATTTTAAGGGAAAAAGCTTTCGATGAGTGAGTTGATATTGAAAAAAATACTGAGGTGTTCTTTGTTCTTGGGCCTGTCTCATAGGCAAGTATGAGAATACAGTTTATTTCATATAAACTTGCAATTACTAATGAAATTCAGCATAAATATATTATATAACACTAATATATTCCATTAATGCAATATACACTCACTATTAAAATTAGGCATTAATAAAACCTCAAATGTCTAGATTATTATTAATCAGTGTCTTTCATAGCTAAGTAAAAGTGATCCTCCTAACTTCTAAGCCTGAAAAATATCTTTCGTGACTAATTGCAATTCACTCAAAAATATGCAAAATTTCATTTTCAATTGAATTAATACCTTTTGAAAGATAATTTTTCTGCTATTCACTATTCCAGATGGGTCACTTTTGTAATAGTAATTACTCATGACTAATATTCGTATTCTTCCGTAATTCATCCAAAAGGACTCAACATTTTTTATTAACAATTTCATTCACATACACGCATTCATCTAGAAAAGTGATTTGATTTACTCCCTTAAACTCAACTTTTGTAAGAGCGAATTTCGATTACAAGAACTATTGATATCTGAAAAAATTCACTTTTACAAATTTTAGAATGATTAAAAGATTTCAATATAGATATCTTAGTGGTTAGAAGCGTTGTTTCACAACGCTGAAGACCTGGGCTCGAATCTTGGCTATGGTGTACTGACGATTCCAAATAAGGACGAAACGCGTCTACATCTGCCACTGTGAGTTGAATATTATTTGACTCTCTTATGGAACTGATACTTGCTCTTCCGAGCTCTAACATCTAGGTGTGAGAAGACAATCTCCATCAAGTTAGAGTTCCGTGGGATGAATATTATTTGACTCTCTTATGGGACTAATACTTGCTCATCCGAATTCTAATTGCTGAGTCATATAAATAGATGAACTGTAATGTGATTTAATTTAAACTATTACTCTTATCTTAATTATTGAAATTATTGGTAGGAAGAATCATTAATAATTAAGTTTTTTATGATAAACACAAGGGACTAATCTAGCGCCTAACGAATCATGATATATAGATGAGAATGTTACCTAAATTCGAAATGTTGGAATTAAAGGCTATCAATATAATAGAAGGTTCTACAATCATTAATTTTCGTCTAATACTCAACTTTATGCAAATACGCTAATTCAACTTTTTATTTAAGCTCCGGGTTAAATAAAACTATGAAGAGACTAAATTATATGAAGTAATTTTCAACCAGAGTTGAATTCAAAAAATGGCTGTCTCTGTTGGGTGCCTGGCAAATGACAGAACTGAGATCGATTTCATTGAGAAATTTAATATTAAGAAAAAATGTGTATTCCAAGTAAGTTCATATTAATAAAATATGCTTAACCCATAATGTTCAAAAACTTTAATATGTTTCTAAATTATTAAATTAAGAAATAAAAGTAATTTTTGTGTGCCGATCTCTAATTTTTCAAAAAATTTCAAACGTAAGATTTAACTTAGGACTGACATAAATCTTGGTTTTTTGGTTTACTACTAATTAGCCTCATTCTATTAAGGAGATAAAACAATGATACTGATAGTAAAACTTATATTTCCAACAAAAATATGAAATCGTAAAAATGAGTGTTTTTTTTTGAAGTAGAACATGCGCTTTTCTCACCTTGATAAACTTTTCAATACAACAAAACCTTTTATTTCTGCCAACATCAGGCATAGAATTCATATCCAACCAAAATTTGTGAATTATTGTTAAAACTTGATAAATCTGCTCTCTATTGTTTGTGTTCTGATGTCCGTTATACTCCTTAGCTGACCAAACAAATATTCTTTTGACATTTCTACTAATTTAAGAGAAAGTTATAAAGTTACACTGCAGTGTAGATATGGAAAGATCTGATTAAACGAATTTGAATTGTAAGGTCTTTAATGCACTGAATTGGAAAGGATGCATTTTTTCAAGGAATGCCTTACAGGTTTGAACAAATATCTTTCTATGTTTCAATGTGAAATACTAGACCAACCTGATTGGTTTTAAGTTAGGAATGTTTCATATAAGAACACCGTATTAATTATTTTTCAATCGTTTGGGTGCATAATGATGAGCTTCTACAGTATATAAATTTGAAGAACGCTTTTCTCTATGAATAAAATTTTTCTCGGGACAAAAAAGAAAATTTTATATGATGGGAATAATTCAGTGGGACTTGGGGTTTAGTATTTGCTTTTCAAGAATATCTTTAGTTGAGCCTAAACTTACTAATTCAGTTTCAAGAATCAGTGAGTTATTAAAATAGCAGTTGATTTTTAAAATCATGAAAAATAACATAACAATGATACATAGAATAATAATTTTCCATAATCAATTTTTGAAATTTCACAAGTGCAAAAGGAAGTGAATCTGCTTTTATAGTCGGGCATGAAGATTGCAACCATTAAATATTCTTGATTATCCAGAAAAAAAAAGATTTTTATTTTAAAGGTATATCAGATTGAAGAAATGATCTTTTATTTAAAAATTTATTAAAACTTAGGTCACTAAAGGGATTCTCATCCATTCCGGCCACTCCAAACGTTTCGAAGGAGATAGGCTTCACACGTCCTCTTCAGTGGTAGGACAAGTCATCAAAACCTCTTTACAATTTTTATATTTTCATGATATTAAACTCGAAAATTTCATACCAGAATGAATGAGAATCCCTTTGTTGACTTAAGTTTTAATAAATTTTATTATAAAACTAATTTTAGATCCTTTTTTACTGAATCTGAATTTAAAGAGGTCAATTTTCTCGCCAATTCCTTGGAATGAAGGTCTCGACTTGCGAGTCATTTACAATTTACTTTCAAATGTATTAATAGTGGTTTAGTCCAAAGTAGTAGAGTTAATTATACTCTTAAAATAAAATTTGCTTTTGAACTTTATCTTGAAAAAATGTGATCAGTCTCCTCTATTTCATCTATCGATGAAAATATTACTTCTTGTCTTGCTAAATTTAAATCTTCTCTGAGCACAAATGTGTTCCAAACTATAATCTATAAACTTAAAGGTTCTAATAGAATTTTTTTCCAAATACCTTTAAGATAAAAAACGTAAATTTAGCAAATTTAAAAATGACTCCAATCTTTATTTTTCAAAATCTTCTTTTACTGAACACAGTATTTTCCTTTTCAAATCCAGATTGGATTATCTTGAAACTTTTTTATGACCTTGATAATTTCTTTTTTAATAACATTAACAATTTTTCATCTGATGAAGTTAATGCTAAACTCTTAGCTGTATTGAATAAGAGCATTAAGAACCCTCTCAAGTACCAACATGAAAATTTTAGTATAATTATTGTCAATACTCTAGACGTCATCATGAATTAAATTTATGATTCTAATGCTGAAAATGAACTTATTCAAAAATTAAACATTATCTGTAATTTTAAAGTAAATAAACATTTGTATTTAGATAAAAAATGCCTTATATCATTAGGAATCTAAAATCCATGGATAAAATCATTCATAAAAAAATGAGGGTCCCACTATCTTTGATAAACATGAGTTTGAAATAACATATGTAATAACAAAAACCTACTATTAAAGAGTCTTCTGTTAAAACACTTATTAATAAAACAAATAAGTTTTTGTATGATTACACTAGGTTCTTTAAAAATATACGCCCACTTAAACTTAATGATAACATCCTTGGTAAACCTCTTTTCTTTGTAAAAGTACATGAAGAAAACAGACCTCTGAGAATGATTATAGAATCTAAATGTTCTAAACTTAATCAAATTGGTGAGGTTATTTTTAAAAATAATTAATAAGATAGATTTTAATTTTAGTTTTTGTTTGGAAAACTCATATCAGAGTAGATGTAGTATATGTTTTAAAATTATGTTTTAAATTTATTATTTTAAGAACTTTATAATAAAAATATTACTAAAGATTTAAGTGATTCCATGACAGAAGGGTGTAAATTGTGTTTAGAAAAAAATTTTTAATAAATAATTTTTAAAAATAGGCAATCCTTTGTCACCTATTTTTCGCGAAAATCAAGACATTGAAACGAAAAAAGTGATAGTCCTTGAACATAGCCCTCTTAGGTTAACCCCTTCGATCCCTAAATCAACAGTTTTAGGCGATCGCTGCATTTAAACAGGTTTGAAGGGGTTAAAATCAGCTAATATTTACAAAAAATTCAACTTCAAGTTGTTTTTAAAAATAATATTAGTACTTTTGATATTCTATCTAAAAAAATTATGATATATTTAATAAAACAAGTATTTATAAATTAAAGAGTAGCTGTGATAAAAGTTATATTGGCCAAACTGGTATGAATTTTAAAACAAGAATTAATGAATATAAGAAATCTATAGCTAAAAATGATCTAAATTCTACATGTGTTTAGACACATTTTTAATTAACTCATAAAATTAACTTCAAAGAGGTTGAAATTTTAGGCATTCAGAGAAACTATAGAAAAAGGTTAATTCATGAGGCTCTAGAAATTGGCAGTAACGATACGTTTAATGGAAATGTTGGTAATGTTTATATTAAGCAATGTTGGGTTCAGCTTTTTGGCGAAAGAAGGAAGCTTAACTGAGTTCAGTGTGGAAGCTTTTCTTTTCTGTGTTCTCAATTTCTTATTCTATGTTATCATTGGTCAAAAACCTTTATTTTTCCTGGTTATGATTGGACGAAATTTTTGGGTATAATATCATGAAAAATATATAAATTGTAAAGAGTTTTTGATGAACTTGTCCTACCATTGAAGAAGACTTTTGAAGCCTATCGCCGTCGAAACGTTTGGAGTGACCAGAATGAATGAGAATCCCTTTGTTGACTTATGTTTTATTAAGTTCTATTATAAAACTAATTTAAGATCCTTTTTTATGGGCTGAACTCTGCTCTTGTGAATTTTGAATATCGGCTACAGTCAACTTTCTGAGATTTCAATTTTTTCTTTTTGAGCATTACGTCGAAATGAATTTTTCTTGAAATTATTCCTATATTTACTGACAAATATTATTAAATACGCATTTGGTTTTTTAATTCTCACGATAAGTTCTTCAATAAAATCAGAAAATATTTTTGAAGATGTTCGGCGCTTTTTACCCTTTTTCGTATAGCATGAGAGAAGGATTATTTAGGCCGCAAATAAAGATAATCTTAATATTGATTTTCTATTTGACTGTTGAAAAAACATTCACAGATCATCATTTAAGGCTCGAAATTCAAACATTGAAGAGACAATATTTGACTATTGCAATATTCAAACTTATTTTTTTCTAAAATTAGTTATTACTATTAAAAATCCCTTCACAATTAATTTTTAATTATAGTAAAATATCCACGGTCAAAATGTTAGTTTCTCTTTAAAAATATATTTCATTCGTTTGATAAGATTGAGAAGCTTATTGTGAGAATAAAGTTTTTACTTTTTACTAATAATTCCTAGTATGACTTTCAAAAGGTTAGTTGATAATTATCTCAATAAAAATATTTTGAAGATTAAAGATACAGATAAGAGTCAAGTGAAAAAGAATAAGCATCAGCGGACTAATCCATTTTATAACTGCATATTTTCTTAACTTTTTCCATATTTTATTGTGTTACAATAATTTTTTATATCACTGATCAGAATAATTTACCAAACTGAATCTTGTGACATTTTTTGGATATATGTAGATGATATGCATTTATTCTTTGGTGAATACAAATATGAAAATTGTCTAGTAAGCAAGTTTAAAAGCAAGTTTCGCTCAATAGAACATGTATTTTACAATGGAAAAGGAATCAGAAAACGGGCTATCTTTTTTTAGTGATTAATATTATTATAATGACTCACGAGGAAATTAGAAGAACAATTCCCAAAAAGCTTGTGAATTTTAATTCGTTCGCACCCATTAACTATAAAATAGGTCTAGTGAATTTCTCATTTTCCAGAATCAAAAAACTTACATCTGGGAAAAGGAGAAAATGAAACTCATAGGAATTTGGTTCAATTCTCGTTCAAGGTCGAACCCCACCTTTGTAGTCGCTTGGCACCGGTGGATTTGATTCCGTTTTTCAGGTTAAATATTTTTAGTAGTAGTTGATGGTCTGTTTGGAGTAAGAATTTCCTTGTCAGAAGTTATTTGATGACTGCATAAACAAAAAAGCTACTGGTAGGAAGGGGTCTGCATAACTCATCCACCTTCTTCGGATCTGAATGGCGACCATCTATGGTAAGGATACAACGCAAGAACTTTACTTTAAGGATAATAACAGTGTAGAGATTACAATTTTTTTAGAAAACCTACTAGCAAAGTGTAATCACTGTTAATTACTATATCCACATGTAATCTTACTTAGTGGAGATTTTCATCTCACAACTAGATGTTAGAATTCGGTTGAGCAAGTGTCAATAACGTTAAAGATTCAAATAATTTATAATTTAAGGTGGCAGATGTAGACTCTCTTCGAATTACCGTGACTACCACAATTCAAAAGAAGGATTACAGAATGCATCTCTTAGAGCATATGGACAATTTAAAAAAAGAATATCGGTTGTCGGATTTGATACTGAACCATAAGGAGAAAAAGAATTATCTGACAAAAAATGTAATGAAAAGAATAAAAAAACCCAGAATAATTTCCCAATCCAATTAAAACATGTGCGGAGTTGATGAATTTGACATGATCGTTTCGATATGAAAGAAGAAGCGTTAAATGGTATGAGAAATTCTTTTAATGGGCAATCAACTCAAGCTTAGTGAATGGTCGATTTCTAGGTATAAGAGATTGAAATAAAGAGGATTTCTTCTCATTTTGTTTGAAGGAAAAGCTCTTATTGAAGAAAAACTAAAAGTAGATACGAGCCACTTTGAATAATATGTATATATTATAATAACAGATATTATAGTCTAAAATATAGATCAAAGGATTTTTATTCAAGAAAAATATAGGGCATATAATAAGAAAATTGGAGGAACGAGTCACTGAGCATAGGTATAGTGGTCGAATTAATATGTGAAACACTTTTAATATTCTTAATTGTCGATTTATTTGAAATGAGAAATTTTTCAAATCATGAACATTAGATGCATTAGCTAGTCGAGGGATTATTCTGGGCCATGGAAGTTCAAGAAAAATTTATCATATTCTTCTGAATACATAAACTAAGCTTTTCCTGAAGGATTGAGAAGAATTCAGCAATTTTAGCATGTAAAATTGTTTAAACTTTGTTTTTAAATTATTGAAAAGTTTGAGAGGAAAAAGTCCTTCCTACAATTTGGTAAATGAATTCTTATATCAGTTTGTTTTTTATAAAGGGGTCGAATTAATATGTGAACTCATTCAATATTCTTAATTTTCGATTTATTTGAAATGGGAATTTTTTTCAAATCAAGACCAAGAGATACATAATTGGATTCTCTATTGATTAATATCTGAATAATTATTCTACTATAGTATCTTTTCCTGTACAACTAAAAATATTATTTTTCATTGAAATTGAAAACGAACTAATGGATGAAACACTCTTTATTTACCTAAAAATTCTCCCTTTTCTTCTATAAGATCTTCTAAAAATATTTTTTTCATAGTACTGATAAATGATTTTGCATGATTTTCTGTTAATTCTGACCACTTTTTTAGAATTTCACATCTCAATTCATGAACATTTTTTGCCTCCCATTTG
The DNA here is from genome assembly GCA_012064415.1 of Gyrodactylus bullatarudis. Taxonomy (NCBI): domain Eukaryota; kingdom Metazoa; phylum Platyhelminthes; class Monogenea; order Gyrodactylidea; family Gyrodactylidae; genus Gyrodactylus; species Gyrodactylus bullatarudis. The sequence goes on from SSNU01000211.1 coordinate 21,508, forward strand.
AATAAACTCTTTGAGATAAAAGTCCCCATAGATTTCTATTGGTCTAAGGTCTAGACTTAGGGGTGGCAAATCAATCGCATTATTGTTTAGCCATTCAATTGTCGATTGTGGAGTATGGCATGGAGCTTTGTCTTGTTCAAATTCAGGACCCTCGTCTTTAAACTCATTTTTGAATGATACAATAACATTTTTATCGAAATCTGAAAGTTTGGGACTTTTTTTGGCTTCCTCCAAGACATATTATTAATATTGATTTCACATATTTTTGAATGGTTGTTAAATTTAGACTCAAATTTAGCTTTGCTTTTGCCTGATTGCAGTTCATGAAGTTTTTAGTTAGGAGTATTTTGATCTGCCCTCCCTGAATTTTTGTAATTTTCGGTTACCTGTCAGCCTTTTTTGTATTTTTACCGTAGCTTTTTTTCGTTCGAAATTCTTTTGATTGTTGCGGGAGAGCATCCAAATCTTCGTGCGATTTCTCTATCCAAGTATTTTTCAGGTTTTTAATTGCTTTGAATTCTTCACATTTAAATCGAAATTTATAATGTTACATCTTTTAGAATATTTTTGTGTTATATTCTAGTTCAATTATAATTCACAAACTTACCACAAATTTTTCGAGCGGCAAGTTGAGCAGATAAAGAATATTAGAAGTGTTTTTAGACAATTAAACTACTAGCAGAGTGTAGTCACTGGTAATTACCATATCAATATGAACTCTAATGGAGATTGTCTTCTCACACCTAGATGTTATAGATTCGGATAAGCAAGTGTCAATTCCATAAGAGAGTCAAATAATATTCAACTCACAGTGGCAGATGTAGAGTCGTTTCGTCCTTATTAGGACTCGTCAGTACACCATATGCAGGATTCGAACCCAGGTCTTCAACGTTGTGAGGCAACGCTTCTAACCACTAGGCCAGAACCGACACTTGCTTATCCGAATTTCTAACATCTAGGTGTGAGAAGACAATCTCCATCAAGTTAGAGTTCATGTGGATATAGTATTTACCAGTGACCACACTCTGCTAGTAGGTTAATTGTCTAATAACACAGTAATTTCTACGTGTTGCTTATTTACAATATAAAAAGTGTTTCAATGAAAAATAATATTTTTAGTTGTACAGGAAAAGATACTATAGTAGAATAATTATTCAGATATTAATCAATAGAGAATCCAATTATGTATCTCTTGGTCTTGATTTGAAAAAAATTCCCATTTCAAATAAATCGAAAATTAAGAATATTGAATGAGTTCACATATTAATTCGACTCCTTTATAAAAAACAAACTGATATAAGAATTCATTTAACTCAAGATATCTGTGCCCCTTCTTGTTCTCAACCTCTGACTAATTTTATGAGATTAAAAACACTGATTATTTCTCCTCATCCTAATAACCATTTTTCAACATTTTTTTGCAAATTGACTACCTATTCATTGCTTATCATTTTTTGAACTTCTGTAGATCAATTGAAAAGTAAGCCTATATATTATAACTACATCATAACTACAGAAATATTATAAGTTGAGTAAATCATCATGGGTTCTAAAGCTAATCTGAGAAAAATCTAACTTGTTTCTAAGTTTTTTTATTATAAAGATTTGGGATATCGTTAAAAACTACATATGGAGGTACATGTTCTATTTCGGTAAATTTTCACTTACTTAATAACTATTTAACACTTTAAAAATGATGTGTTAGATAATCTACATATGCATTTAGTTATTTACATATTTCATGCTCTTAATAACGAATAATAAAAGTTTACGCATGGAAAAAAATTGCCAACATTTTCAAAAATAAACTCTCCGGACCATACATGATAAAACTCAGTCTACCATATGAATCAGTCGAAGAGATATCAAACGCTTTCTACTCATCAGAAAGTGGCTTACTCCTCGAAGTTTTCCTGGACTCCGTGATGAATGTGGAATACAAGGAGAAATAAAAAATCTGAAAATCTTCAATATAAGCAAAAATTTATTTGAAAATTTACCGAATATTATAAAAAGAATGAGTCTATTTGAATTCAAAAGAGAAATTAACTCGAGATTCCTTAACTGAACCCAAAAATAAGTTAAACAAAATTTACTTCCCTATGTATATATATCTAAAAGTAATGAGATAAAAAATCACAATTTTATTGTTTTCATTGAAAGTAAAAACAGCTCTGTTTACACTTTCTAACTTATATTTTTTCTGTGTATACGTGAGATAGAGGTTCAAGCATCATAACCCATATTCCTAAACTAAAGAATAATATAATTAAATCTTTGAAATTTAAAAATATTCATTCATGAGGGCTAAGAGATAGAAAAAATCGAAGCTGACATCATCTGAAGAAATCAAGCTTTGAACCAATTGGAAGCAAAAGAAATAGGATGTAGTCATATCAAGAAATCCGAAAAAGAATCCTGGAAAACGAGGTCGAAAGAGCACGATTCCGAACGCAGTGGGAAAAAGAATTTTATTTCTTGACACAAAAAAAGATGATTTCCCGAAAAATTTTGAATAAGACACCTCAAATATCATTTTAAAAATAATGATCATCAAAAATTTCAATTAGGATTTTAATCCACCAGATAATTTCTTGCAAACGTTGAATTTTCTTCCTTAGTTTGAATGAAGGCTTGTTGTAAGTTTAGATATTTTTGCTTAATTTGTAGTGCAACTTATACGCGAAATGAAAGTCCAATATAAATTTTAATGTATCATATTCGATAATATATTATGGTACCATCCAAAACTAGATTCATTTTTACACTCAATATAGGGATAATCAAGAATTATTGTATAAAAATGATCATAATCTATATAAGAGTTACAGTTAATTACACACATGATGGGTCACATGATGAATACTCTTCCCCTCATCTTTATATTTATACCTCTCTGCTCTCTTTCGGTAGACCAAAAGAATTAGAGAAACACATTAACCAATCAGAATTAAGCTTCATTTCTTATCCAAGATTTAATCATTTTCCACTTTCTATCCTTAAATTCAACTCAAACTTTTACCTAAATTTAACTAACTCAATTTATCAAGAAGTCCATTCTTCTTCTCCGCCTTTAAATAATCAAAACCTTCAATCACCTTAAATTAATAATTCACTATTTTGATGTATCCTTTTCAATTAATTTCAATATAATGTTTAAAAAATAAATTGATAACATTGTCATTTTGGTATTCAGTTCGGTTTGGAATAAAATGAATTCCTTTTGAAACTTACAAAAACTAATAAGCCTATTCAGTGAATAGTATTCACTCAATGTGAATCACACATCAACATCATTTGAATAATTAATAAATTGTAATTACTATTCATTGAATAGTATTCAATGATTACAGATTGCATCATTAGTTCTTTCTATCTTTGACAACACCATGTCACGTTTAGAGCTAAAGATTTTCCCAACATGCATTGATAATAATTAATTTTCATAAACATTAGTGAGCCTGTAATAATAATTAATTTTCGAAATGATTGAGGGGTCTTGTTGCATAGCTTCAAATTTGAGTCTAGCATGTAAGGGAGAAAATCAAAAACTTGACTGCATTTGTGTGTTTTCGTCAACCCACGTTGAGGTTTGTATTTGACTAATCAGAATGGGTTTTTCGTTAATCTCTTTAGATGGATTTTTTGGTCAGCACTAATTCTTATCATCATGAAGAAACAACTTACTCCTCAAGAACGATTGGATATGAAGAAGCTTTCGAAACCTAATTCTACTCGCTATTTAGCCAAGATCTTTAAAGTAACCCCACTGACAATTAAAAGAATTATTGAAAGTGAAGTGAATACTACACAAAAGGTATCTCATTGAAAAAGAGGGAAGTCCAAGATTTTCACAAGAATGAGCTCTATCTCGGACATACTCATCAGCTTGTTACATGTCATATATATAATTTTTCTGCTCTATTAAATAATTTCATTGGTCCTCTTTTAGAATATATGGATTGTAAATTAGAAATACATCAGTTATGGGTTTCAATCATAATTATGAACGTACATAGTAAGTGATTACTCCAATTAGCATGAAATAGGGAAGTAGGTTAATGTAATTACAGTTAGTTAGGTAGATAATTATAAGTAAAAAGTGAGTTTTACAGACAATTGTTATGATAATTGAGTGCAAATATCGTTTCTAATTATTGAGAGGAAGAAAAATAGTTTGTAATCAATGGGGTTGAAGTGTTGATCGTCGGCTGGGAACTAGAAAGAGGGGCTGGGTTCACTGTTCTCTGGATCGTGGTGGGCCATGGAAGTTTTAGCAAATTAACTACATTTTTCTGAATGCACAAGCTGGGTTTCTCTTTGAGAATGAAGAAGGCTTCTGCGGCTCTGAGCATGTGAAGGTTTTTCCCGGTTTGTTTGTAAATGATTGAGAAGTTGTCGGGGGATACTTCCTTCTTGCAACTTGCCTCGTGAAGTCTGACGGCTGTCTTATTAGTGTACAGGTGTTCATCTATCCTTTCGCCAAGGCGGCGTGTTGTATGTCCAATATATTGAGCCTTGCAAGCACACTGGAACATATAAACAACATGGGACTCTCTCAGGAAAATTAGTCTGTCTTTAGAAAGATTATTAAAAAGTTTTCTAGTTTTGAAGACTACCTTCAGTTTTGCATCCGAATATGCTTCCCTCAGGGCTTCCGTTGCTGCTAACATGTCGCCTTTGAATGGGACTGAAAGGGTTACTTCTGATGCAGCTTCTACGGGTTGCCTTTTCGGTTGGAAAATACTAGCGACTAGATCTTCTACCAGTTTTTGTGGATAGCCATAGGCTCTGAACATTTCTGTCATCTTCTCTCTTTCTTCATTTCAAACCTGGTAGGATACGATTCTTCTCACCCTCTTTGCCGTTGCAATGACTAGTCCTCTTTTCGTCTCAATTGGGGAATAGGAATTGTAGTTTAATATCTGACCTTACATAAAAATTGGCCACAAATATCTCAATAATATCATGAAAGCTGGAAAAATCAAGGAATGCACTGTAAGATTATCTCTAATTTCTCTTTTCAAAAGCCATTACAAGTCTCAAGGTTCACAGCAATTACAAAGATGCAAAAATTCTAGATTTTATTTTGAAACAGCTTTTCATCACCCAAATTGATCAATCAGTCCTACATTTGGGATTTCCTTCAATTAAAACGAAAAATTTTCCAATTAAGTATCGACTCGAAGTGATAGGACGTTATCACGATGGCTTCAATATTGATACTATATCCAAGGCATGTCTCAAAAGCTGGCTGGATGATAAGGGAAATATTTGCAAAATATCTCTTTGATTGAAACTCAGAATTGAGGGCTTCTGGTAAGAAAATAATTCTCTTTGTAGATAATGCTCCTAGCCATGCAGTCAATATAACTTTGACTAACATCAAAGTAAGTTTTTTTCATTTTTCAAGATTTCAAAACTCATTCATCACTAATTTTTACAGTTTTTACCTCCAAATTGTACTTCAGTCTGCCAACCCATAGATGCAGGTATAATTCGATCGTTTAAATGCGCATATCGTCGTCTTCTTGAGGAGGTCAGATTATCAAGGGGCATCAAACTCCATGAAATTAAAAGAAATTTAAATTTGAAAGAATGTCTTTATATCACGAAAGAATCCTGGAATAATGTCGATCCCAGTACCATCAAAAGAAAGAGAGCAGAGAGGTATAAATATAAAGATGAGGGGAAGAATATTTATCATGTGACCCATCATGTGTGTAATTAACTGTACGTCGAAAGTAAGGCTTACAAAATGATGCCTAAATTATGGCAAAAGATGAAAAATAATTTAAGCGAGTCATGAGCCTTTACCAGATATTTCTAATAATTTTACGTTATAGAGGCAAAAAAGTCCTGAATATAGCAACTGAATATTTAATACTTTTATATGACCTTTCTCTCGACAGTAAAGAACGACGGGATTCATTTGTGTTTAATGTATTTATTTTTCCTGATAGGTTAAGCTTCCATAAATCCTTTGTCTTGATTATTTTTGTTTAATTCTTCCAGCAAAGATCTGCCTTATCATCTGTGAATACTAATCGTAGAATATATTACGCTTTCCAATGCGTAATGATCCAAGTTCAATTCAGATATCTTTTTAGAATATGAATTGTGCTTCTCAACTAAATTGTATACAGTTTTATTTTCTTAAGAAATTGTCAAATTTTGACGTTTCATGAATCCATGTGTCGTTCATTATTTATTTATTGAATTCCTAATTGCGGTGTCACTTTAATAACCTCGGATCATGTAATGAATGAAATAAAAATTACTAGACATTATTAAAATATTAACCTAAATGTTTGAAAAAATATGCTGAGAATAAAAAATTTTGAAAATTTACTAAACAAGTTATCGAGGAACGTAAGCATTTGTTCTAAATTAATCAATATAATAATATAAAATGCTAAAATCCTCATTATATATATGTTGGATTTTGTCAAGGTAATTAATACTTACCAGAACTTACCATTTGTGATAATAATTTTAATTACGCTCAAAAACGAATGAGATAATGTAAGGTTTGTATTGTAAGCTGTTTACACAGGAATTTGGAAAAAAATTAAAAAATAATCTTTATAAAAATACTCAAATTTCAAAATTTTAGGGATCGATAACTCCTAAAGTTAGATATCAAATTTTTTGATTAGTTTATGCTGTGAATATCCATAAATATCTATGTCAGCATTCTACCTTGAAGTCTGATCATAAACCATTGCCAAATATCTTTAATTCTTACAAATGGCCGTTATTCGGCTTTTACTGATTTAGATGACCAACTTTGTACGACCCAAGTTGGATGAAAAATTGATTGGGGGCAAGGGCTCTTTACCTCTCTGCTTCTCTCTCTGGTTACCGTGTACTTTTACTTTAAAGGGAAGTAAGACATTCTCTGTGAATTCCGTGTATGCATGATGTATACTTCACATGAAAATACTATTGAAATTTAATATCAGTACCTAATACTTTTATTAAATTATTATAATTTCTGGATTTTTTGGAATGAACGAAAGTGCGAGTAGAGGTGTAGTGGAATGAGAATTAATTCTTTACAATTTATATATTTTCATGATATTATACCCAAAAAGTTCCTCCAATCAGAGCCAAGAAACTAGAATAATAATGGTTTTTGTCCAATGATAACATATAAATAATGAATTGAGAAACAGAAGATAAAATATTTTTTCGAAGCTAAAAATTCACATATAGACATATTTTCAATATTAATTCTCATAAAATTAACTTTAAAGAGTTTGAAATGTTAGGCAATCAGAAAAATATAGAAATGGGTAAATTCATGAGGCTATCACAAGTCAAGATTTTAGCTTCAGCAAGCAAAAAACAGTCGAGACCTGATGGACAAGGTTACAAAAAATGTAAATGATCAACAGAATGTAATTGTAAGTGTCATAGCAACAATAACTGTAGATATAAAAAATAATAATTTCATCTAACGAAAGAAATATTTCTAAACGTGTACGACGAGATGCTAAACTTGTTAGTGCTTCTGAAGAGGAGTAGCTTGATGATCAGGTTTTAAAAAAATTTCCAGTTCCTTACAAAAAATTACAGAAATTATAATAATTCCATAAAAGTATTAGGTACTGAAATTTCAACAGTACATCATGCATACACAGAATTCACAGGGAATTCAATGTCTTAATTCCCTTTAAAGTAAAAGTACACGGTAACCAGAGAGGTAAAGAGACCTCCGGCCCCTATCAATTTTTCATCGAAAATTGTCCTTTTTTACAACTTGGTACATAACTTATACGAAAAAAACAAATGATTTTCAGATTTATGATTTAAACGACTTTATATTTAGGTTCTTTATGTGTAAATCAATTATACATCAACTTTTCGAAGAAACAGGTTCTAAGATGACGATAAAGTTCTTTTTATAATTCATGATAAAATGTACACTAACTATATTTCTTAATATGATTTTTTTTCAACCTATTTCAGATAGACTGAGATAACGATAGCGCAAGGTACTGTTCAGATAGCAGCAGTAGACAAAGTCTCAGTTGCAAGTACCTCATCAGACAAAGACTCTGAGGATAATATTATCAATGGAAAGATCTTCAAGTATAAAAATTATTCCCTGAAACCTGTGAAACATTAGTTTTATACAATTAACCTACTAGCAAAGTGTGGTCACTGGTTATTACTGTATTCATATGAACTCTAACTTGATTCAGATTGACTTCTCACACCTAGATGTTATAGATTCGGATAAGCAAGTGTCAATTCCATAAGAGAGTCAAATAATATTCAACTCACGGTGGCGTTTCGTCCTTATTAGGACTCGTCAGTACACCATAGGCAGGATTCGAACCCAGGTCTTCAACGTTGTGAGGTAATGATTCTAACCACTAGGCCGTTTGTCTCCTATTAATCAATACTCCCATAGTATTGTCTAAAACACTGTAATTTCCACATAGTGCTTATTACTAGTATGCGAGTATTGAGTAATAGGAGACCAACGCGGGTTTCTGGCCTAGTGGTTAGAAGCGTTGCCTCACAACGTTGAAGACCTTGTTTCGAATCCTGCCTATGATGTACTGACGAGTCCTAATAAGGACGAAACGCCTCTACATCTGCCACTGTGAGTTGAATATTATTTGACTCTCTTATGGAATTGACACTTGCTTATCCGAATCTATAACATCTAGGTGTGAGAAGACAATCTGAATCAACCCCCGTTTGTCTCCTATTAATCAATACTCCTATAGTATTGTCTCAAATTACTGTAATTTCCACACAGTGCTTATTTACATTGGTTTATTATTTTAAATTTAATTTTTGGAGTTAAAATTAGATGCTCCAATTATTAAATTTTTCGATGATGTATTAAAGATTTGGCATCGGAAAGTGAGCCTAATTCTAATTATATAAATAATTTAATTATATTAATAACATGGCGTTAAGAAAATATTGGAAAAATATGATTTATCATTCAGATTCAGTAAAAAAGGATCTTAAATTAGTTTTATAATAGAACTTAATAAAACATAAGTCAACAAAGGGATTCTCATTCATTCTGGTCACTCCAAACGTTTCGACGGCGATAGGCTTCAAAAGTCTTCTTCAATGGTAGGACAAGTTCATCAAAAACTCTTTACAATTTATATATTTTTCATGATATTATACCCAAAAATTTCGTCCAATCATAACCAGGAAAAATAAAGGTTTTTGACCAATGATAACATAGAATAAGAAATTGAGAACACAGAAAAGAAAAGCTTCCACACTGAACTCAGTTAAGCTTCCTTCTTTCGCCAAAAAGCTGAACCCAACATTGCTTAATATAAACATTACCAACATTTCCATTAAACGTATCGTTACTGCCAATTTCTAGAGCCTCATGAATTAACCTTTTTCTATAGTTTCTCTGAATGCCTAAAATTTCAACCTCTTTGAAGTTAATTTTATGAGTTAATTAAAAATGTGTCTAAACACATGAGAATTTAGATCATTTTTAGCTATAGATTTCTTATATTCATTAATTCTTGTTTTAAAATTCATACCAGTTTGGCCAATATAACTTTTATCACAGCTACTCTTTAATTTATAAATACTTGTTTTATTAGCTAAAAATGATCCAAATTCTCATCTTTTTAGACATATTTTCAATGATAATTCTTATGAAATTACTTTTAAAGAGGTTGAAATTTTAGGCATTCAGAGAAACTATAGAAAAAGGTTAATTCATGAGGCTCTAGAAATTGGTAGTAACGATACACTTCTTATTAGAGAGTTGTAAAATTTAATGCGGCAAAAATGCTCTGAAATTTTCGAAGAAATACTAGTGCTTTAGTATTAAATTGGATATATTAATATAAAAAATATGAATAATCATATACAGAGAAGAATAAAAGGCAGAATAATGTGAAGAAGGTGGATTTTAGGCATATCAGTGTATTTTCAAATGAAAAACACTCTAACATGGGAAAAGGAAAAGTAAATTAAACCTGAAAGTGTAAACACATATAAATAACAACGATATTTACAATTTTTTTACGCGATCGGATTATCTTAGTTATTTTGATTCAAAATAGAAAAATTACATTCACTTCAGTAAAAGAAGTATATTTTTAATATCAAATTTCAGAAGCGAAGAGGTCGACATGTAAGAATAATTCAGCCATTATCTTCATGAAATAAGATTTGTACAAAATACATGTAATGTGTATTCTAATTCTACCCTAACCCCTAAAGTATAATAAATTAATATTAATATGCTCATTATAATTTTTGGAGGAGAATAGTGTTATCTCAAAGAGACAATTTTTCAGACTATCTAAAACATAAAAAACTAGATAAGATTGGATGCCGAAAATGTTGAGGAATAAACGCTTTATTTCAGGCATACACTTCAGCCTCTTACAAGCGAATATCAAAAATAACTCTAATTGGCGCTCTCAATTGTCTAGGTTAGAGAGAATTCATATTTGCTTGGTATTTTCTTGTTCGCTTTCGCTAACTGTGTACCGATTGGCGCCCTTAAGCCAGTTGGACTCATAGAGCTTCCATCAATTTTGAACATGATCTCTTTTAAAAAAATTAAATTATTTTAGCAATGTCTATAACGAATATGAAAGATTACGTTATGATCATTAATGATTAGAATTTATCTTTACAAACAATATGGATCTGGTTTCTATTGACGTATTCCTTTAATTAGAAAATTTACGAATCACTCAGATTCGATTTTGACTCAAGTTTAATCATCAATGAAGGTGAAAGCTCTGTGAAGTGACATGACTTGTGTGAGACGTGAAGTTTACTCTATATCAAATCATTTCAGCCTCGAATTTCATCAGGAAAATAGTATTCGAGTAATTGTAGGCCTATCAGAATAAAGCGATATTCTACCTATAAATTCCCAAATTTCCAAAATAGATTTTACCATCAGATTCCTAGAACAAAAACACTAGTTCTGATTTATTTACTATTCAAATCATTTATCTATCATGTTTGGAGTGGGTTGTAGCAAAAACAATTACAATCCCCACCCAACGCTTTTTTTGAATGCATTGATGACACTATCTATTCACTTATGAAACCTCTCTTTACATTATTTAGAGATAAAGGATTTACCATATTGTTCTATATACAACAAAATGGCATACTTAACGAAATGAGAGATACAGGATTTATCTCATGTATGCTTTGAAAAAATTAAAAATTGGCAGAAGACCACTCAAAGAATCGCAGTAAATGTTGGATCCGAACATAAACTTTTTCAAGGTCATGAATGTAGTAGTTCATCGTCAAACTCTCTCACTTGTTATGACAAGCACATTACGTTTCTCAAACAATGAATAATCCCGGAATCCAATGTATGTTCACAACTAGATAGTAAAAAAGAAAATGAATATTTAAATTTTTATTCTTATTCAGAAGAGCGGAAACTTTCTTCTTTACTAATCAAATAGGTAGATTCAATCCCCTCTTCTCAGATTTGAAATATTAACGATCCACGATTACACGTTGTGATAATGAAAAAAAATTATTCCATTTCGGAGGTTTTACTTTAGTTCTTCTTCAACTTCAATCCAAGTCTTGATCAGAAAATCTATTTAGTTATAAAGGCTCATGGATTCGTATGCCTAAATTTCATCGTTGCTTATTGATGCTTCCCTGGCCTGATAATTTATTTCAAAAGAAGACATGATACTAAGGTTGCCAGTTATAAACCACGACAAACCTCTGAAGATTTTCTGATTAAAATAATTCAGTTTCGAATATTTCGAAAAAATAAGTCTCATGACCAGGAAATGATATGGTTTGGAAAAAAAAGAAATATATAGTTTAACTCGCTTATGAAAATAGTAAGATAATTCTAAATAATATATATTTTTAATTTTTGAACAGGTTATCATTGAAAAAAAAGTTAGTTTTATCAAGAATAAATGCCAATATTTGCATATATTTTGTAGCCAATCCATCTTGAAAGTCTCATATGTGTTTAAATAAGAATGGGACATCCCATTAGAGTGGATTCTAATTTCTTTAGATAGAATATCAAAAGTACTAATATTATTTTTAAAAATAACTTTGAAGTTGAATTTTTTGTAAATATTAACTAATTTTAAGTTAAGAGGGATATGTTCAAGGAATATCACTTTTTTCGTATTAATGTCTTGATTTTTTATATTTTTAGAAGAATAAAATTCATTAAAAATTTGATCCCTTAAATGATTAAACATTTTAATAGGGTAACCATTTTTATTGAAAATACATTTTAGTTTCTCAAGTTCAACACCCCATAGATTTGGATCAGTGAGACGAAGAGTTCTCAAGATTTCACCACGAACTACATTCTATTTATATTGAATAAACATTTTACTCCCAAAATTTAGCATAATATTGTTATTACATGTTTTTCTTAAGATAGATTTCTTAATAGAATAATTTTTCAAAGATAAACTTAGATCGAAATACTTAATGTTATTATTAGAACGTTCCTTAAAAGAAATTTCAAGACTCTTATCCAAGTTCTCCAAGAAAAATGTCCATGTCTTTTCGGATTCTGTTGGGACAATTGCGACGGCAATTATGTACGTGTTGTTATTGCCATCTAGACCCGTTGCGATCAATAGCGTTTACTTATGCTTTCCTGATAAATGGCACCCATCTACGGCAATAATTGGCAAAGCCAAATTGAACGCTTTAGCTGAAATACTTAGGCATAGCAAGGCTGATTCTAACTCGTTTCCATTCTTGATCAGGTCTGTTGTGGTACCGGGATTATTCTGTTTTGTCGAATCCAGAAACGATTCCAACTTCGCGAAAGAATTAAGGAAATCATTTTGATTGATTTGAAACCAAATGTTTTTTTTCAATCTAAAGTCAGAAAGTCTAGCTCTTATTGGCTGTCAAGTGGTGCGGAGGTATAGGTTTTTAGGGGTTTTGGTTGCTATAAGGTTCGATTGAAGATTATTTATGTAGAGAATCGTAGCCTCATAGGGATTGCTAATACCTTAGCTACACATTTTCAAGACAAAAACTAAACAAACTTACATCAAGGAAGAGATTTGAAAAAAAATGAAAAATAACATAGGGATTGTTTTTACCTTGACAACACGTTATCAAGACAGAAACTAAGCACACATACATCATAATAGAGATTTTAAAAAAATTGAGAAATTTCATGGCATTTTTCAAAAATATTCCGGTGTGTCCCGGCATTTTTCGAAAATATTCCGGTGTGTCCCGGCATTTTTCAAAAAAGTCATGGCATTTTTCAAAAGTGTCAGAAACTCATGGCATTTTTCAAAAAAAGGGGTGTGTCCCACCATTTTTTAAAAAAAGGGGTGTGTCCCAGCATTTTTCAAAAAAGTCATGGCATTTTTCAAAAGTGTCAGAAACTCATGGCATTTTTAAAAAAAAGGGGTGTGTCCCACCATTTTTTAAAAAAAGGGGTGTGTCCCAGCATTTTTCAAAAAAGTCATGGCATTTTTCAAAATACCCCTACCAACCACTTTCATTTGCCTAGATAACCCTTTATAATAAAATTTATTAAAACTTAAGTTAACAAAGGGATTCTCATTCATTCAAAGGTCTGAAATTTTCGAGTTTAATATCATGAAAATATAAAAATTGTAAAGAGGTTTTGATGAACTTGTCCTACCACTGAAGAAGACGTGTGAAGCCTATCTCCTTCGAAACGTTTGGAGTGGCCAGAATGGATGAGAATCCCTTTATTGACCCAAGTTTTAATAAATTTTTAAATAAAACGCTTCAAACGTTTTCTTCAGTGGTTGGACAAGTTCATCAAAAAATCTTTACAATTTATATATTTTCATGGCAGTAACGATAATTTTAATGGAAATGTTGGAAAATTCAATCTCCTAGAGAGTGTACTTTTAAGAAAGAGTATAAAGATCTTTACCTTCCCCCCGTAATTATTATTTATCTCTTATAAATTATGATTCATAATTTCTTGACTTTTAGGCAATCATAAAACCTTTAAATTAAAAGGTTTCTTGATAATTCTTGTTGATATATCCTCTAAATTTTCTAATCTTATATGGCGCAAGATTAAATTCTTTGTGTTTCAATTCTGAGAAAGTTTAGTTGTTTTCTAGTTAAAATCATTGAATTTCATAAAATTCGAATCAGAATTCAAAATGTTGATTCTTTTCCAACCTCCAGCCAAAGAACTGAAAATAAATTACACAATATAATGTTCATAAAATCTTTCATAAGGTCACTACATTATTATTATGCTGATTATTTTCAATTCAAAAATTTGAATTTTGGTCAGAGTTCTATAGACTTGAAATTAGATGAGTAAAAAGGGTTGATGCCAGTTATAAGAATAGAGCGCTTTTATTTCGTGGCTTACTCATCAGCTTTTACACGCCAGATTTATATAAAGAAAATTGTGTACAAAATCTTGGTTTTAGCTCTCTTTGGTTGTTCTCTGGTGCGTGTGTATAATAATTAAAAGCGCTCTATTCTTATAACTGGCATCAACCCTTTTCACTCATGGAATTATCTGTAGCTCAACTAAAAACAGAGATCAAAGAGTTTCTCTCTCGAAATGAATTTATTGACGAGCAAATTATCATCATCAATAAAAAGGTCGATGCATATTTTGAATGGAATGGAAAGTATATCAAAAATCTTAAGCTTCAAAAGTTTTATATTGAATGCCAGGAGAAATCTTCATATCCCATGAATTTATGGAAAAAGGTAGCAAACTCGAACTGTGGAACTTCTATTGAAGTAGCTTCATCAATTATTAATCAATGGATAGAAAATTGCTCAGCTCAAGCCCTATCAGCCATACACAAAAATGCTCTCTTTGGACGTTGAATCACTTTTCACGAATATTTCTCTGGGAGAAACAGTCGAATATATCATTGAAAGAACCAAACAAGTCGTTCCAAAATTTCCACTACGAAGTACAACATTGAGAAGACTGATAAACCTATGTTGCAAAAATGTAGTTTTTTTCATTCAATGATAATCTATACGTACAAAAAGATGGAGTAGCAATGGGATCACCACTCGGCCCATTATTAGCGGAAGCTTTCATGGACAAGATGGAAACCCAAAATCTAAAACAAACAATTCAAAACACTAAGCACTATATTAGATATGTGGATGACACCTTTCTTCTGATCAAAGACACAGAAGACCAGGAAGAGATCTTCAATTTGTTTAATAAGGCCCATCCAAATCTTAAATTCACTATAGAAAATGAATCTAACCAGACACTACCTTTTCTAGAAGTACAACTAGAAAGAAACCATGAAGGAAAACTTAAGAGAAGAATTTTTAGAAAATCATCTTTCACAGGCAAACTTTTAAATTATTATTCATTTTCTCCAAAAGAAACTAAAAGTGGTTTGATAATTTCACTATTCAAAAGACTAAAATCGTTTCGGAAGAATTGTGGGAAGAGGAAAAAGAAAAACTGACCAAAATCTTCGAGGAGAACAATTATCCAAGGATATTCATCACAAAGACTCTAGAAAAATGTGTAGAAACGGTCGAGATCGAACAAAACAGAGAACAAGAAGAAGAAAAGGCCAAAACGTGTTTGTATCTACCATTTAAGGGAGACCAAAAATGCCAAATATACAAGAAAAAGACTCCAAGAAGTTTTCAAATTCACTTTTCCGAACGAAGAAGCGAAAATATTCTTCAAAACCAACAAAATATTCCCTAATCAGTTAAAAGACGAATTAGACCCACTGAAACAAACTCATGTTGTCTACAAATTCAGATGTTTCTGTCAAGCTGAATATATCGGACACACTTATAGGAGACTAGAAGAGAGAATCAACGAACATCTCTATACAGGGACAACAGCCATAAGGGAACATACGAGAACCTGTCCAGAAAAAGTTTCCCCATTAAACTTTGAAATTATTTACAAACAACCAGGGAAAAACGTGGCAGCTCTCAAAACCGCTGAAGCATTATACATAGAGAAACAAAAGCCAAATGTATGTATCCAAAAGAAATTCGTGAAACCACTGGTTCTACCAAGACCAACACTGGTATCAACCATAAGAAAAAGAAACAGATCAGATGATGACATAGGACAAAATAAGATCACCAAATATTTTTCACAGATGTAACCATTATATTCATACCTCATATTTTCACATTACTTTCTGCTTTCAATTACAGTAACACTACCCACCCCTTTGTACATAATTTCTATTGTTATTACTATTAGTCATATTACAGAGGGATAGATAGGGATAGATATCACTCTTACACCCCAAAGAGTCTATGTTATTTATTATACACACGCACCAGAGAACAACCAATGAGAGCTAAAACCAAGATTTTGTACACAATTTTCTTTATATAAATCTGGCATGTAAAAGCTGATGAGTATGCCACGAAATAAAAGCGCTCTATTCTTATAACTAGCATCAACCCTTTTTACTCATGGAATTATCTGTAGCTCAACTAAAAACAGAGATCAAAGAGTTTCTCTCTCGAATTGAAATTAGAACCTTTTTCTTTAAATTTATGAGAATACAGTTTCTCGATAGGATCCTGTGTAAAAATACATTGCGCAAAATAGATTTCAAACTAGTCATCAAATAATGTCTTCAACTATAGAAAATTTTTTGATTTTTCACTTTTGATTCGATAACAGGCCTTTCAAGGAGGGCAGAGGGTTTAAATATTTTCATTACACTGGTCACTGGTATATTGATTTGCATGGACGTGTATGGGACGCGAAAAGGCACCGAGGAGTAAAATATTTTACACTTTAGTCGTCCGAATTAATTACACTTTTCGTTACACTTAAGGCAAAACATCTACAATATATAAATTATTTACACGTCTACCACACAAAATTTGTGTTCAACTTAAACAAGAACTCAATAATTTACATAGGCAAACAAAAAAACCGACTATTCACATTTAAATTCATGAAAATTAAATGTAAAAGGTTCCAATTTCAATCCCTTAAAAATTATTACTGATATGTTTTTTGTTTTATAATATAATTTATTGAAACTTAAGTCAAAATAGGCATTATCATATATTATTGACTTAAGTGTTGGTAAATTCTATTATAAAACTAATTTTAGATCCTTTTTTACTGAATCTGAATGTTTTTTGATTGCGTGAAAGTGGGAAAAATATAAATTTGAAATTTATGTTGATAATTCCTTTTGATATAACGCTCTTAACTTTCTGATCTTCACTTGAGATTCAATGAGAGCATTATTCCTAGATTTAATAGATAATATACCTTGTAGTATTTCTTGCCCTTGTAGAAACTTCTGTGATCATTGATCAAAAAAGTTGACTCATATTTTTTTAAAGTTGCCTTGTGTAACCGTTTATTCGAAAAATTGTCTGGATTGGAATCTGTTCATTATAATTTTCATGAATATTATGTAATAAATAAAAATATTCGAATTGAATTGAAACGCATTAAGAATTTAATCTTGCACAATATTAAAGACGAGAAAATTTAGGGTGTGATATCCCTCATAAGCAATCTAAGCACCTTTAGCTCAGCTTAAAACAAAATTCAAAGAACACTTGTACCAGTTTGAAATTGAAATTTCAGACTAGATGATAAAAGTTCGAAAACCAAGTACTTGTACTTGGACGCTTAAGTTTTTAGTAACCATAGACATAATGCTTCTATTGAACCAGATTGAACCAAAACGTTGAAGCCCTGGGTTCGAATCCTGGCTACGGTGTACTGACGAGTCCCAATAAGGACGAAACGCGTCTACATCTGCCACTGTGAGTTGAATATTATTTGACTCTCTTATGGAATTTACACTTGCTTATCCGAATTTCTGACATCTAGGTGTGAGAAGACAAGTTAGAGTTCATATGGATATAGTAATTACCAGTGACCACACTTTGCTAGTAGGTTAATTGCCTAAAGATCACAAAGGTTGTTATAAATATTTAGCTAGTGTAATAGCCTGATGAGAAAATATTCAATATTAGCTTTTTCACTTAATATTCACTCGTATTCAAAATATTTTCATAAAATCAGAAAACTCTGAAGGGTCACACAACTTTTTTCAGAAGCATTTATGCAAAATGTATATGAATAAAAATATGATATAGTAATGAATCATTACTAATGATAATAGAGACTGCATTCCTAAGTAAGATTTTCCTAATATTATAATATTCTACACAATAAAAAAGCATATATATTGAGTAAGTTTCTATAACTTCACAAATTAAGATCAGAAGAATAATTGCAAAAAGTAAATTAATTTGCCATTTTCACTGAATTTTTCCTGGTTTTCACTGGAATAGATAACTCACTTGATATATGATATCAATGAAAAAACCAGTGAACATGAGAAAAATTATATTCATTCCACATATATCTAGGGATTTCTTTTCACTCATCATCTTTCCATGTTTTCACTGTAACATACAAGTAGCAATCATTTTATTAAACTCGGTATCATATGATCTTCACCAAGTATGTATAATAATCAAGCCTCTTATCATTATATATGTTGTGCCCCAAGTAAGAAGTTGTCCCAGAAGTTGTAGGAAGAAAATTTCTTCTTCTTACTTGGGCTGCACCAAGTAGGAAGATTTATTTTGGTCTATGCTTCATTGACTTTTAGCATACATTAAATTTTATCACACACACACCCATGTATTTACAACCATCAGGCATTCCCCTGTGTTCTTCCCAATAATATTTTTCTTCATTTATAAACATGTATTTTGTTTCTACTCTTTTCATAGGTATTACCTACCCCCTCTCATAAAGGGGACAGTCTCAAAAAACCATATTCAGCGCTTGAATGATATCTTAATTATCCTTAAAAATTTTAGTTTTTAGGCACAAGAACTCGATGTAAAACTTCAAACAACTACTTGCTTTTTCGAGTGTTTTTAAGTTTTTGGCTTTTTGAACTTTAAAAATAGGAAGATTTTCGAAAATTGCATTTGAAGCTGTCACAACCCGTCTTACAATTGCATAGGATGAAGCCTTGACCGCCAGACCTCGACAGAATGTTGCTAGCTGTTCTAACACTGATATTGGAGTTAAAGCCATTATTTTCGATAGGATTCGTTGGTTTAATTTTGTTTTTGGATGGGGTTCCTCCCTTTATTTCACCAACTTCAATACTGACTTCCAAATTTTTCTGCAATCACCACTTCAACCAAGTTCTTGTCGTCAGTTTTTCCTCTATCAATTTCAGGAATAGGAAGAATAACAGAGTCATTCAGGGTAATTTCTGGAAGTTTTTGATAATTCAGCATCTTCTTGGTATTTTCTTCCATTGACTCTCGACAAAACTTTCGTAAATCCGATAAAGCATCTATTCGAAAATCTGAAGGAAGATAATTAGAATTTTTTTTGTGACTTTTTTATTTATAAAAATGTTAATTCAACTTACTATTCATCAAAAATAAAGTTTGTGAAATCGTCGTTAATGGAATCGATTTTTCCAAAATTTTTGTCTTGACCAAAAACTGCTTTATAGGGACTCATTTCGATTCTCCGGTGATATCGCTGGTTTTTTATTCTTTGAATTTCACCTAAGCTTTTGACCCACGAAAAGCTGTCATTAACGGCCATCCATTTGCGAACCATGTCTTCAATATCTCTGTTTGCTCTCTCAACTGACCCTTGACTCTGACTATGACGAGGTTTACCATTCATAATCTTCATGGGAGAGTATTCTTCTGCTAATTTGTTCATTCTAAATTCAATATTAACGAATTCTCTGCCATTGTCAGACTGTAATATTTTGGGTGGTCCAAAGTCATTCAAAATCATCCTGATTTTATCACAAACCTCTGTAGCTGTTTTGGTCTTTAATGGTCTTAAAAGGACAAATTTGGTTAGATGATCTTGGTAAACCATTAAAAATTTATATTCACCGTCCGGAGCACTTTGATAATCAATCAAGTCTACCTGAGCCCTTGAGTTGAAATCATTGGTTACAATCGGCTAAACGACAATGCCTTTCTTCTTAGTTGATCTGTTTTTGACACATATAGGACATAACAAATTGATTTGAATTCTAGTAATATCCTTGTAATGTTTATCGATTTCAAATTTAGTCTGCTTCTCGCCAGCATGCAGCATAAACGTTTCTCATTGTCTCCTTCAATTTTTGAATAAATCCATTCGATTTCATCTAATTCCATCACACCCTTCGACGCTTTGATCTTGCTTATTGTACCAGATTTAGTCTCATAGGACCATGAAAACTTTTTATTTTATCAATAATACTTGAATATTCTTCTGAATGATAGCAGAATTATGCGAGTTACTGATTTGAAGATGGTTGTAAAATTGTGCCTTGGCATCTGTCATTTAAGATTTTGATTTCAATTTTTGAAATTGTAAGATTTTAATACTTGAGTTAGGTAATAGGGAGGAGAGGAGGCATGAAACTGAGATGCCTGCAATCACGCGTCAATCAAGTATGATAAAGAAGGGGTAGGTGGAAGGGATATATTATTGGGAAGAACACAGGGGAAGGCCTAAGGGTTGTAAATACATGGGTGTGTGTGTGATAAAATTTAATGTATGCTAAAGTTCAATAAGGCATAGACCAAAATAAATCTACCTACTTGGTGCAGCCCAAGTAAGAAGAAGAAATTTTCTTCCTACTTGGGGCAATTTCTTACTTGGGACAACTCCCTTTTATCATACGAGAGTTATATGTTGTGCCCCTAAAGACATATAGAATATGTGGTCCTCATTCTTAGTATGAGGAACTTTTTGATACTAACCTAGTACTTGCACATCGTAAAAGTCAACTTTGAGATCAAAAATAATTTCTTAGCTCAAAGTTCAAAAAACAAGTTTGGCTTAATCGAGATTTGCCCTTGTTTGCATAAGACTTGATATTTTAATATTCTTCTTCTTCTTATGGGGAATGTTAAGCTCGTGATCTAGATTCAAAAAATTCTTGATTAAATCGATTTCTTGATGACAAAAGTGAGAATTTTCCTATTTGCCGAGGGCCATATTCGAAGATTTATCCCAATAAGCCCCCTCCCTTTTATTTTTAAACGCTATACACATAAACTTATCTTTATCCTCATTCACTCGCACAATTATAAATATCACTATCATTTAATCTAATAATAGGTAACTGTGACAAAAATTCATTCAATTTAAATTCTTCCACAGTTTGATTCATATTGGTTGCAACCCTAAACTTAATTTTCAAAATTTATCCAGAAGTATGCTTTAAAATATTTAATTATTTATTTTTACATGGGTTTGGTCTATGAAACTTAGAATTACACATTATTTCCGGTATTCACATGTTTTTGTATTTTAAGTGTTACATCTTGTGAATCCTTTTACCCTCCATTTGCAAAAGTAAAAAACTACATCATACTCTTTCTCACTGAGTGATCGTACAGCAGATTTCCTTTTTTCCTATTTCCCGTTGTGGGAATCTTCGAACAAACCAATCAAAAAGTTTTAAAATTAATTTTTGAGGGGGGGGGGGATTTAAAGTTTGTGTTGGAATCAATATTAATAAAATCTGAAAATCAAACTGAGAAAGAATTTAAGTTAAATGAATTTTGGTTATAGTTACCCATTAGTTACACGGGTGGAGGTGGGGTCAAGCTCTTTATTTCTAGTGATTAAATTCTGATGTAAAATTCAACGCTGATCACGAATCTGGTATTTAAAAAAATTTGGCTGTCTGTGAGCTAAGATAATGGGCAAAAACCGAAATTTCGAAATTTCAAAAAACATCTCTTAAACTTTTGCAATTCAATCAAATATTAAAAGCATGAGAGTAATAAATTTTGTACCAACTGAAAGAAGAATAAATTTCGGGCGTAATGGCTGTATTTCTATTCATCTCAAATGGTTTTTAGACTGTTTAAAAGAGCTGTAGAAAAAAAAATTTGCAAAATATTTCAGAAAATTGGTGAAAATTTCTGGACAAAAATTCGGTTTTCTCAAAAACGAAAATAAAAATTCCAAATTTTATCCGAGTTTATAATAGAAAATTTATTCCTCTAGCATTGTTACTTGAGACATTTTTTCGAATTTTGTTTATTTATGGTAGATTTTTGTTAGTTTATAGTATCAGGTTTTCTCAAATTTTATGAATTCTCTCTCCTGATTGGTTCATTCAGTGAATCTTGTTTCAGCCAATGAGAAGGCAGAATTTTTATTTATCATCATCTGCATTAAAGTTTATGAATCTTAACTGGCTTGATAGTAATTTTTACTTTAAAATTCATTGAATTAAATAATCCAATTATGGAATTAGATAAACGTTAGATTATCCTACATTTTAAAATAAATAATAAGATGAATGCTTAATTAGATTTTGATTTTATTCCAACCTTGAAACGACACAAATTGAATTAAAATAACAAAATCAAATTTCGGTTTTTGCCCATTATCTTAGCTCACAGACAGCCAAATTTTTTTTAAATACCAGATTCGTGATCAGCGTTGAATTTTACATCAGAATTTAATCACTAGAAATAAAGAGCTGCAAAAAAATTTTCAAATCACCACCAGTGTTATTAGAAAGGCGGTAAAATTGCTAAATTTTGCCAATTTCAAAACCGGGCTCAGAATCTTCTTCTCATCATATATCACTTTATTCAAAATTCTAAGTACCTTTAGTTCTCGAATAAAATTTGATTTTTTTGCTATTTGACAAAAATTACTATTTTAGATAATTCTGTGTAAAATTTGAATTAGTCTCAAATCTCTAAGCTGTTTTTTATATACATCGAAAAAAATTCATTTGTCAGATATTTCTATTATTTGTTACTAGGCTGGATATTTTATCAAATTTTCATGTCTGATAAAAAAGTTATTGATTTCATCGGATAAAATTCTGATTTTGATTAGGAGTGTATACCCATTCTATGTTTATTTTTTCATTATTATCATGTCTATCCCAAGGAATGTTCTCGTGAAGTCCACTGCGTTATTCCTGGATATATCAATTGCAATATATGTCCTTAAACCTTCAGAGCGTCAAAGAAGGACTGCATTTTGGAGTCCAGAAGCACAAAGACTCAATCAGACGATCATATAAGCAAACTGCTTCACATACAGAGATAAAGTTGAACGTCGGAATAATCCTTGCAAGGGTTTTTTAAAAGCTGCAATACCTCTGCATAAACTCGACCACCCTTTTTAGTTTCGAGATCCAAAAACACATCTTACAAAAACCTATTTTTATTCAAATATTTGAGAGCAAAATCAATAACTGCTAAAAATGTGCTATCTTGATAGGAAATTGAGAGATTTCTGAAACAACATATGTATGCGATTATTTTTGACGTCGAAGTTAAGCTGGATTACCAGTTCATTATATAAAATATCAAAGGTGTACTATTCGATTACCAAATTAGGCCTGAAAACGTTAAACTTTTGCTTTCTGACTCAGCATCATACATGAAGAAAGCTACTCAAAAACTGGAAATAGAATTTCCTCATATTTTTCGCTTATTTGATTCATAACTGTACTGTGATAGTAAAGGAAGCCATGGAAAATTTTGATAGGCTGATTTCCTCAATGAAGGCTGCTACCGTCAAAAATCGTCCAAGAAAGGAACTATTTTAAAACATTGGATCTCATCCTACTCCTGTTCCAACAAGATCGGGTACTTGGCTCGAGGCTTTTGGTTTTTATGTTGAACATCTACCAAGAATTAGTGAAATATTTCAAGAAGAAAATAATTAAGGAATCCTCATGGCCGAAGTATAACGTGCACTTGGGGATCGAAATCTAACAAGAGATCTTGTCCAAAACCAATACTGTTATAGTCCATTGTGGAAATATATCAAGATTTTGGAGGATCTGTAAACAATCTTGCGAGAAGCATACCGGATAATTGAACAGATGGATTTTAAAGATGATCCTACTCAAATGAAGTTGTACATAGAGGAACAATTGAGCGACAATGATGCACGCCGAGTCATGGAGATTACCAACAATGACATAAGCCTTAAAAACTAGGATAAACTAATGAATTGTAACCCTATATCAGTGGATGTTGAAAGATGTTTCTCTCGCATGAAATACTATTCCAAAAACTTGAAGAAATTTAAAGACGAAAATATTATTAAGTATTTCATGTTATATTCGAACAACAACTAGGTTGGTGAATTAAAAACTATTTTGTTATAAATATTCTATTTTTCTCTGAGTCAAGCGTTCTTCGAGATTAATTTCGAGCTGGGAGAAAAAACCAGCAGGATCACAACCCCCTCCAATGAGAAGAAGACGGGAAGAGACCGAAACGAACCAACAAATTACCAAGTTCTTCGCAGCAACACAATGATCAAACCATAATTATCCTGATTCGCTAACAGAACTAAATTTTCTTTCCACTAAACGCTGACTACAATAATAATTATCACTTTCATTGTACAAATTTCGAATAATTATAATTCAGATCTCTTACATTAATTTCTCTGACCTGGTAACAGGGAGGAGCCAATTGTATAACTATTAAAATTTGGACCATAAGGCCATCTCTTTCAAATTTGTTAAACCTGTATTTATATGGCATGTATCACACTGATGAGTATGCCCGAAATAGAGATCTTTATTTGTGAAACAATCTGGCATCTTCTTACTTTGCTCACATTCTATTTTTTTAAGTTTTGCCATAAAACTGCTATTTTTAAACCCATTATTTGCTAAAAATTTACTCTCGTGTTAAAAAATGCTAACTCACAAAAAAAATTTTTTTACCATCCTAGTTATTACATTTAATGATAGAGATCTTTCTAACTGTGTGTGTAAATGAGGAGATAGATAAGTTCATAGACAGATAGGACTTATACCATTCGAAGTATGTTATACATAGTATGAATTAATGAAATTTATTATTTTTCCCTTAAGAGGGATAGGAGCAAATCAAAACTCAGAACTTAATTAGGATTGATCTTTTGATACACAATAATGACTTTGTATGACTAGCGAGAAAAATTGGTTTCAAGGATCGAGATGTCCTTTTAATATATTAAAGAAGTGAAATTTCTTGAGTTTAATTTCCAAAATAACCGATAGATTTTCGATTACATTCTATTTAATCCAAACTTAAGAACGATGAAAATGTTCCCAAGAGTAATGTTCTAGTTCTCCTTCCTTTTCTTGCTCACACTATAGCAGCAAAATTCATAAATAATTTTTATCCTGCTCTAATACCAGCAATATCTTATGAATTTGTATATACTTTTATTTTTATATGTATTCTATTTTTCTGATATGTCATAATTATTTATAAAAAATATATAAGTTGAGCAACGATTTTAATGTCCAATAAACACAGGAATAATGAGTAAGAATTTTATTTTCTCTATTTCTAGAATACACAGAAAGCCCGATATCAAGGTGTATTTATTCAACATCGAGCTATGCTAGACTTTAATCAAAACAACTCATCTCAATACTTAGAATCTAACTGAGATTAATAGCAAGTGCTACAGAGGTTTGATTCTCGGAGAAGACGTAAGGCTAACTGATGATCCCTTATGATCATAGTATAACTTCTCGCTTGATCTTTGGATGTGTGAACTTTATTGTTAGTTTCATTAAGTAAGTCAATTGTGGTTTTAAGAAAGCTAATGTAAGAGAAATATTAGCATAAGTCTCATTAAAGACTAGAACCCCTTGAAGGTTCTAATTAAAGCTGATAGTTGGTTAATAGGGAGGCTTCATCCTATCAACATAGTTAAGCATTTTTGGAAATTGAACCTACTAGCGAAGTGTGGTCACTGGTAATTACTATATCCATATGAACTCTAACTTGTCAGATGTCAGAAATTCGGATAAGCAAGTGTAAACTCCATAAGAGAGTCAAATAATATTCAACTCACGGTGGCAGATGTAGACGCGTTTCGTCCTTATTGGGACTCGTCAGTACACCATAGCCAGGATTCGAAACCAGGTCTTCAACGTTTTGAGGCAACGCTTCTAACCACTAGGCGAAACGCGTCTACATCTGCCATCTATCTGGTTCAATAGAAGCATTATGTCTATGGTTACTAAAAACTTAAGCGTCCAAGTACAAGTACTTGGTTTTCGAACTTTTATCATCTAGTCTGAAATTTCAATTTCAAACTGGTACAAGTGTTCTTTGAATTTTGTTTTAAGCTGAGCTAAAGGTGCTTAGATTGCTTATGAGGGATATCACACCCTAAATTTTCTCGTCTTTAATATTGTGCAAGATTAAATTCTTAATGCGTTTCAATTCAATTCGAATATTTTTATTTATTACATTATATTCATGAAAATTATAATGAACCTACGAACTGGTTTTTTTAGATAAGCACAATGTAGAAATTACAGTTTTTTTAAAGTTTGAACCTACTAGCAAAGTGTGGTCACTGGTTATTACTGAAGTGCTATAAGCAAGTGTCAATTCCATACTTTTCTAGAAGGTCTAGTGTCTAAAAACACTGTAATTTCTACATTGTGCTTATTTACAAAAAAACCAGTGTGTAGGTGATGTCAAACTTATAGGAGTGTTGAGCAATATGAGACGAACGGAGGTTCTGGTCCAGTGGTTAGAAGCGTTGCTTCACAACGTTGAAGACCTTGGTTCGAATCCTGGCTATAGTCTACTGACGAGTCCTAATAAGGACGCAGCTACATTTGCCAACGTGAGTTGAATATAATTTTACCCTCTTATGGAATTGACACTTGCTTATCCGAATTCTGACATCTTGGTGTGAGAAGACAATCTCCATCAAGTAGGAGTTTATCTGGATATAGTAATTACCAGTGACCACACTTTGATTGTAGGTTTAATGTCTTAAAACATGATTAAGCATTGTACAGGATCGTATGATAGAAAAATAAGCAGAAGAATCATAGATTCTAGCATAGCTCGATGAATATACAAGCTTACTGTAAGCAGTTAGGATATATAAATTTCACAGATAAAACAAAGAGTGCGTGTCTAGCGACCATTATGCCTAATCTTTGGCTGAGTGAAATTTTCTCTTACTTACATTATGTTTTTCATTTGACTGAGTTAAGTGTTCTTCGAGATTAGTTTTGAGCTAAGCTAACAATGTCATAGGAAATTCGAGCAAAGTAAGAAGATGCCAGATTGTTTCACAAATAAAGATCTCTATTTCGGGCATACTCATCAGTGTGATACATGCCATATAAATACAGGTTTAACAAATTTGAAAGAGATGGCCTTATTGGTCCAAATTTTAATAGTTATACAATTGGCTCCTCCCTGTTACCAGGTCAGAGAAATTAATGTAAGAGATCTGAATTATAATTATTCGAAATTTGTACAATGAAAGTGATAATTATTATTGTAGTCAGCGTTTAGTGGAAAGAAAATTTAGTTCTGTTAGCGAATCAGGATAATTAGGGTTTGATCATTGTGTTGCTACGAAGAACTTGGTAATTTGTTGGTTCGTTTCTGTCTCTTCCCGTCTTCTTTTCATTGGAGGGGGTTGTGATCCTGCTGGTTTTTTCTCCCTCGGTTTTGGTAGGCTCATTGGTTTCACATGATTCTTTTGTACACATAGATTTGGCTTTTTTCGTTAATAAGGTAAGCTTCAGCTGCTTTCAAAATGTAACCGTTTTTCCCTGATGGTTTGTAAATAATTTCAAAGTTTTGGGGGGAAACTTGGGCATTACATGTTTTTAGATGCTCTCTGATACCTGTTTGGCCCTTGTAGACATGTTCATCAATCCTGTCCTCGAGCCGTCTTGTTGTCCGTCCAATGTACATTGAATTGCATGAACATTGAAATTTGTAAACGACGTTGCTCTTCTTCCAGGTATCCAATTCGTCTTTTGAGTTGTTTGTGAATAATTTCTGGGTCTGAAAAACCCGAGTATAACAGTTTAACAGTATAACCGATGAATATCAAAATTTGCCACTTTAAAGTAAATTTAATTATCTATTGAATGACATGTCAATCAGCTCATTAACATATAAACTATAGAAGTTATGTCAAACTAATGTTTGCCTGACAACAAAACTTTGAAAAAAACTTTAAAGAAGTATATCTCAAAAAGTAGTCAACATACCATAAGAAATTTTTGTATATTCGTAATCAGCGTAAAATTCTGAGCAACATATCTAAATTTCACCATTTTCTGAAAAATTTTTTTGTTTTTTTTCGAGCAGTGTAATATATATAAAAGGGGTATTAGAAGTCGATGAGAAGACATTGTTTTCAAGTTAATTTAATTTTTTTTTATTTTTTAACATTCATTGTTCATAAATAATATTCTTTGAGTACTGTGTGTTTTTCCGTAATTTTCACATGGGACCTGGGTAGATCACCTGTGTCCATGATGTGATCCTTGGAGTCCAGAGTGGAGGGTGAAATCTCCTCAGATACATGAAATAATAGGATTTTGTAATACAATTTGCTAATAATAATCATTATTGGTGTAAAAGAAAAAAAACCGTAACAATAAACAAATCAAGATATTCTCGCTCAGATAATAATAAATAAGGATACATGTAAATCTAACGGATTAATTAATCCAGCGTGTGCTTAATAAATAAGTATTAGATAGGCACATTAATTTGCTGTATATTATGCTGTATTTTGTTTTTTTCTTCCTTTCAAGATGATGAGAATATCCCACGGTATTCGATTGGAAATGTCCGCCACCTTTTTGTATGATAAATAGACATGATTTTACCCAAAGTGTAATTCAACTGAATTTACAGACACATGTATTATGTACATTAAAATGAAAATAAACTGTAAAATTTACAGTGTAAATATGGGTATGTGAGTGTATTGAGATAAATACAACTTTTGGATGGACTGTTTCTGGGAAAATGAAAAGAAGTGAGCAAAATTGTCTAAAGTTTTATTCTAATAATCTTTCTTGTTAAATAACAATAAATTTGGTAATCACAATGAAAAGAATTTGTACACTGAGACACAAAAACACCTCTTGTTATGGAATATTGATTTTTTACTGGTCTGGAGTATTCTCGTTTGAGGTCTATGCAGTGCGCATCTCTCTCATGTAGTCGGATGCAGTAGTGTCTTGTTCAAATGAAATATGTAGAGAAGCGTTGACAAGTGGAAGGGGGCTTTACGAAATTAGCTCAAAGACGTGTCTGAAAAGGTAGAGGAGTAAAAATTAAAATACATACAAAAGAGGAAATAATAATTTTTTAGACATTCAACCAACCAGTTTAAGAATGATCTTTGGTTATTACCACGGCAACCAAAAATAATACCTAAAAATCGGCTCAATAAGACATTAAAAAATGACCTGAAAAATAATAAATAAGGTCTTTATATAAGCGATCACCTGTAAGTAGTAAGACGTAAATAAAAATCTAAAATATTGCCAATCCTAAATTCTACCAATGACAGTACAACTTGAAGCTTATCTCCTAAAATTCTGAAGTATGTTTCCCAATAACAGCTGAGGCGTTTTACTAACTCTTAGCATATTGAAATGACTGATGAGTCAACGTTCTGTACTAACACTACTTGATTAAACTTTCCAGAAATTTGATAGGTCAGAGACAAGCCTGATCTGGCATAGACTATGGACAGATATGGATTACCCAATGAGATGTATTGCCTAGACCCTAATACTTGGGCTTGAAAATTAAAGATAGCAAGGCGTGTTCTACAAAAATTAATAATCGAATAATACCTTAAATATGACCTTATCGATAAAGTCATTTTATAGGCATATTAAAACTTGGCTACTGTCTAGAAAAGTGATTTTTAAAATAATCTTGTATATAAGTATGATAAAGCAAACCAATTAAACCCATAAGCATTTATAGGCATTTTGTTGCCATGGTTATTACTACATATTACTATGAAATCTAACTTGATGGAGATTGTCTTCTCATACCTAAATGTGTAATGAAATCAGATAAACAAGTGTCAATTCCATAGCCATTGTTAGGCCATCAAGTGAGATTCCATATGGATATCTAGTAATACACCAAACTAGTAGGTTGAATGTCTAAAAGGGGGATAATATTGTTCATGAAATGTAGTTTTTTTTTGCAATTTTATACAAGTGGCATGTTTATGTTTGTAACTATATTACACCTAATTAATATGAAGATGGGAATTAATGATTTTTACAAAATTATGAATTTTTTCATCAAGAAATCGAATTTGATCAGGATTTTTTGGAATCTAGATCGTAGGCTCCACTTTCAGGATCTGGCATATTTCAAATCTAGCGATGGCGCCGAATTCCCATTTTTTTGAACTTTGAGTTGATAATTTTTGTTGATTTAAAAGTGAGAGAGTGATCAAAAGTTGATTTTTAGGATCACGATTAGTCAAAGAAATCAAGTATGCTGATTCAGATTTTGAGAATTCGCCCATCTTTGTGTGAAAATCGAATTTTAATTTTTTGAACATTTTCACTACTTGAAAATCGATGAAATTTTGATGATTCAAGATGCCTGGAAATTGGCGAGTCCATTGAAATTTTCATGGTCATAATCGGTTTCTTTGACTAATCGTGATCCTAAAAATCAACTTTTGATCACTCTCTCACTTTTAAATCAACAAAAATTATCAACTCAAAGAGGACCATAAGGCCATCTCTTTCAAATTTGTTAAACCTGTATTTATATGGCATGTATCACACTGATGAGTATGCCCGAAATAGAGATCTTTATTTGTGAAACAATCTGGCATCTTCTTACTTTGCTCAAATTTTTCATTCGAGGTTTGACTATAGCTTCTGTGAGAAAAATAATCAGATTTTTCAATTAGCTTGAAAATTTTGTAAGTTGTGATTAAGTATTTATTACTTGGATATTCTCTCGAAGTTATTCTAAAAATCCACTGTTTATTGGGAAGATACAAAACGCAAACTTAATTATTATTTCGGGCATATTCAACAAGAATATCCGCCATTCGAACGGTAATATTCTTGAACTTCATTAAGTATATTGTTACTCAATGAAGCAAACTTCTTTTTTCTTCACAAAGTTGATCATTGCTTTTCCAGTTGCGCAGAAGATCACTCTATTTCAATACTTAAGTCAAAAGTGTGCTTACCAAAAGTTCTCAAACCTGCAACTCTACTCCTTTCAAATTTGGCTCTATTCAATGCGCAAGTGAAAACAAAATGCAATCATAGAGAAGTTGGTTTTAGCATATAATCAACATCATAAATGAGCATTTAAGCTTTAAACCGACATAATGCCATTAAAATATGAATTGTAATATTATGTAAATATATCTTTGGGATTAAGTCTGAAGAGAACCAGCGAAATAAAACGTTTATAAATTATTTTTTTTTTATTCTCTAACTTTTCTTATAAGTCTGTAATCGAGTTAAAATATTCATGACATCTTCGAAAAAAAATTTTTATCTAGTAGATATGGGATGATTACAAAAGGCAAACCATTTTTTTGAATAATAACAATGTGGAAATTACAGTAATTTTAGACGCTAAGTCCACAACATGGTTTAGTTCAATGGTTGAACGGCATTTTGAAACCATTGACAGATCATCTATGTCCACATTCGGTTGTTAATGATTTTCTTTTCAGACTCAGAAACAAAAATCCGTTCACTGGCTAGATAGTTTCCTTTGATGTCATGTCTCTTTTCACCATTGATCCCTCAAACTTCATACGAACGGAACTCACCGAACACCCAGAATTGATGACCCTTCAACCGATCCAATGCTAGCTGATGAAATTTGCCCACTCATTTTCATGACGGTCCAAAACATGGGCTTCAAATTTGACGGGTCTTATTTCCGACAGTAGGATGGTGTCGCTAAGGGAACTCCCCTAGGTCCGATCTTGGCTGATATATTCCTGGCTTCTATAGAATCAACCAAGATGACTAGCATAATCAATGAGACTCACTTATATTTTCGCTATGTTGACGACACATTCCTCTTGTTGAAATACGATCAACATCCAGTGAAAATACTATCAGAACTGAATCAAATGCATCACAGAATGAAGTGCATCTCTATACAGTAAATGCCTCACACTAGTTTTAGTCCCATCGAAACCAAAAGAGGCATAGTGAGAAGTGAATTCCTGAAGATTTAACGTGTAGTTTCAACCCATCTCCAGGGAAAAGAAAGGGAAAAGGTCTTTGCTAAATTCGAACAATGTGGTTACCCTAAAGAGTTTATCAGAAAACATAAATATTTATTATGTACTTCTGTTTTCGAAGAATTTTCATGTCTATACTTTTTGATAAAAATGGTTACTTTATCTAGTTCTGCTTGGTAAGTAATGTGAAATTCCTGATGAAATTTTACCGTACTTGAGCAAACCTCAAAATTCTCCTCTCTGGTTTGAGAGGTAGGTGTTGTAACGAAAGTAGGATTAATCCAAAATCAACAACTCAAGCGTGGGGGATTTATTTTCTTCTCTGTTCCTTTTTGGGGTTTACATATATGATCTAAATTCTTTTTAAATTTTAAACCTTATCCGTAATTATGAAAAGTTACCTAAATGTGTATTTGGGTACACAGGTACAATAAAGAATGATCAGGAAAAATGATTTTTTCCTAGATGATCCCAAAGTGCCTTGCCTTGATTCAACTTTTCTTTTATTATGTGCAGTTTCTTTTCCTAATATTCTCTTCCTTGAACTTTCCTTTATAGTTTCCATCATAGGCCCATCAGCCAATTTTTTTTCAAATCGGCGAAACCATTATTTTGTGCAATCTCCATTTCAACATAAACAAGATATATAGTGGTCGAAGTAATATGGTTTACTATCTTAATATCTGGTCTATTTAATTTAATAATCAACTTTATACGACTTTTTATATACGTATGAAAAGATTTACAAGAAATACTGTTATGAAAAAAATAATTCTAGATACCAATATTTTCAGAAATAAAAATTTACTATTATACGGTATTAATTTTCAAAAAACATTCAAATTAATCTTTTCATAGCATTTTTGACAATTTAAATGATACCTTAACAATATTTTCGTACATATCTGGTGGCATAAATTTGATTAGTAAAATATTTGGGCGAGGAATAAATAATCATAATCATATTATTATGACAAATTTATTGCAGGATTATTAATTAATTATTATTAATATTAAGAGAGTTGAAATAAAATAATTTGAAAACAAAATTAATTTCTGATATAAGATTTCTAGCTTATCGCTACTAACAAAACTTCTGATTTTTCTTAGATGATTCGTCCATTTTAAGAGAAAATCTCATTAATACATTTACCCTGGGCAACCTTCTTATATCCTTCCATCTCACAACGCTTTTTATTAAATATAAAAATATTCTCTCTAATACTAATTTAGTGATAAGTTATCATTGGCAAACAATGTCTTATGAACTGGGGATAATTTCCAAAAATCTTCAAGATATTCATATAATAGTTAACATACATGTTAAATAATAGCTTCTTGGATTTCCTTATTGAAAATTATTTCAGAAATTTTGCTCAATTTTAAATATTCGATTAACAACTGTATAATTGATAATCTTACAATAATTAGATTGTTTGAAACAGGAGAAAATAACACTAATAATATTTTATAATTTTATTTATAAATTTAATAAAATGGTTTTTTTTGTTAATTGTTGTTACTTGGTAGTAGTAATTTTTAGTTCCTTAAAGGGGGCAGAAAGAAAATATTACTTTTAGATAGATAAGTCTCAATATAATATTAGTTAATCTTCTAATCCAATCTAGTTATATAAATATGAAAGCTGATGATTACCATCTTTCTCAAATTCTTAATTTTTCAGGACAACCAAAGGAAAGTACGCTTCACTCACTTGATTTGAATTAGAAAAAAATAATTTAGATTTTCTAAATGATGAATTTCTGCAGATTTTTTTACATTTAATTTTTTATTAACACTATATAAGGCATTCATTGATTCCGCATTGACTGCTTTCACTGCATTGAATAAACTATTGACATCTATCTTATAAAGATTTTAAACATTTTTCCCAATATGGTAAACACGGTAAGAATGGGAAAATATATTGACAAAATATTCTCAAAACTTGAGGCTATACCTTTTTCGGGATCGGATAAAATGACCAAATCAAATTTTTCATTTAGTTTTAGACAAGAGTTTAAATTCGATAGAAAGAAACTCCATGAAGCAAGACATATGTGATCTGAATTGCAATAGGAAATATTTCATTCGCTCTATGTCAACAGCGTGTAGTTACTTGATTTAAAATGGCATCTATCAGCAATACATCAGTAATACGTATTAAACATTGAACTTGGCTTTGTCTGAGAAATCGATAAACATTGAGAAAAATGAATTTGGGGGTCCTCCCATCCACTTATGAGGAATATGTGATTTACCATTCGAAAGCTCAATAAACGCTCTACAAGATCTATTAAAAAGATAAATACCAACAGGTTAAGATAAAACGCAATCAACTGTAAAATACAAAATGTATCTGTTAAAACTAGAAAAAAACACACTTATTAAGTGTTTTTAGTACTCTCATGAGCTTATTCATTGTTAAACCGGGTCCAAATTTTTGAAATCGATAAAACGTTTATCTATCTTTGTTACTTGTAAAACTTGGGCCTATGAGTCGTATAATTGAGCAGTGAATATGTTTTGAAACAAGTTAGTTGCTAGGGTAACTCGAATAACTTTTTTGTTTGTCCAGAAACATGTATTATTTGTTACATTTTTGAAATCAGCGTGAAATTCTGCTTCAGAGAATGTCATTTTTCAAAAAATACAATTTTCGAATTGCCCCAGTGTAAATAATATTCAAAAAATGGCTCAACTATCAATGCTAGAGGATTAATTTTTATATAGTGAACTCAGATAAAATTTATCAAAATATATGCAATTTTATTTTTCTACGTCTCGTTTTAACAGTCTAAAAATCTTCTGGATTTAATATAAATACAAACATTACCTTCAAAATTCATTCTAAATTCAGATAATATAAAATGCATTAATGATTTTAATATTTTTTCAAAAAGCTAAGGTTTAAGAGGTTTTTTCGAAATTTCGAAAATTCAGTTTTTGCTCATTATCCCAGCTCACAGACAGTTCTCTTTTTAATTAACAGATTCGTGATCTGCGTAAAATGTTACATCAGAAATGATCAAAAGATAAAACATCCGGAAAATTTTTTTCAAATAACTACATCATAACATCAAGTATGTATCCGAATGGATTGCTGTACAAATACTTCTATATAACTATAATATTTTGTATATTTTTATGTTGTATATGCATTTAATAAAACGTTTAAAAAGTTAATTCGCTTCAGTCAACTATTATACGAAGTTATGTAAGCAATGTTGATTCTCCATTATCTATAGATAACAACTAGGGAGTAATGCCAGTACCTTAAACTTGTATGAAAATTTTAAAATGTCTGGAATTTTCAGAAAGAACTTCAAACTTGATTGAATTTCGTCATTATATATAATGCGACCCTTCTATGTGATACACACGGATTAAAATAAAATCATACATATACGTTATTAAACAGACAGATATTCTATGTGAGAGTTTTTTTCACAGCTTAGAATTACAAACCAATTTTTATTGATTAAAAAAAATTATTTCATCATTAAAAATTTTATTTTATTAAGAAACAGCTATATACTGTGACGTTTATATTGAATCCAATAATTACCAATAATTAGACGTACAAGAAATTATCCTTTAAACTGCCAGTTTCACGATAATTCATCAATACAAATAGCTCTTTTAAAAAACGAAAAAATTGCTGAAAAAATGTCAACTACTACTGTTAATAAGTCGAAATATTCGAAGTTGAGTACAGAGGAGAGAATTATTGTTCTAAACTTGCTAAAGGACGGTATGAGCATGCGACAAGAAGATTGGAATTGCCCATCGCTTAATATGCTCATTACTTTTGAAATCCCTCAAAAATAAAAAATAAAGGGCAGAAGATTCTAATATCTAATTTACAAAAGAAAGAAATAAAATTTCTTGCAACTGAAAAAGATTTTCTGCCTCGCAGATAAAATCTGAGCTCAATTTGCCAGTTAGTACAAGATCAATACAGCGTTACCTGAAAAAAAATTCCTGAAATCTTTCGGGTAAGACCTAGAAACACTCTTAACCTAAGTGCTATGGTTTGGGCTTTCATTACATCGAAGAGTAAAGCCAATTTGGTTTTTGGGAAAGTAAAAAAGGATGCCGAAAGTGGGAGGAATAAGCGCTTTATTTCAGGCATACTCATCAGCCTCTTACATGCCAAATATATAGTAAAATACAAAGAAAAAATATAAGATAATCTGATTGGCTCTTTCGTTGTGTTGGGGTAAATCTCGAAATTTATTACACTGTCAATCGGGTAGTGTTTTTGATAATTGATATTTCCCACCCTAGGGTGGAGTACATTCTGATTACATATATGATATATGACTATATACATTTTACTTATTATGATACATTAACTAAGGTGTAACATTCAAAGCATTTATGTATGGTGATTGAGGTGATAAAATTTCGATTTAACATAGTTATAAATAGTTTGTAAGAAAAGGTGGACCTTTAATGGTGGTTAATAAGCATAATAGGTGGATTTTCATGGAATCTTTTAGAATTCATGATCATTGGCTAAAATAATTTGTAATTTTGTTAGTTATTATTGTGTCCGAGTTTCGGTTTCTCTTTCTTGTTTCCTCTGGTATATTTCTCGTATTGGACCAATTTAGACCTAATGGTTTGACTAGTTTCTTTTGCTTGCACAATATTGGGTTTTCTCTTTTAATAAAGAAAGCTTCTGCAGTTTACAAGGTGTTGACATTCCTCCCATTTTGATGGGGAGGCTTTTTTGTCACATACCTTAAGATGATCACTCACTGCTGTGTTTCCAGTATAGAGATGTTCATCTACTCTATCCTCGAGTCTCCTTGTAGAGTGACCAATGTACTCTGCTTTACATGGACACTGGAATTTGTATACGACATAAGAAGACTTATTATAATCCAAGAGATCCTTCGATTCATTTGTAAACATTTTATTGGTCATGAAAACATATCTGATTTTCTTTCCCGGAAATGTTGTTTGGAATAATTCATTTACTTTTTGTTTCAGAAGCTTTCTTTATTAAAAGAGAAAACCCAATATTGTGCAAACCAAAGAAGCTCGTCAAACCATTGGGTCTAAATTGGCCCAGTACGAGAAATATATCAATTGGCGAAACTAGCAGCCAACCAGAGGAAACAAGAAAGAGAAACCGAAACTCGGACACAATAAAACAAACCAACAAAATTACAAATTATTTTAGCCAATGATCATGAATTCCAAAAGATGCTATGAAAATCCACTTATTATGCCCACTTTCGGCATCCTTTTTTACTTTCTCAATATGCTCTCAACGTTTGCTCAATTGAGCAATGACTTAAAAAATCATTTCAACACAACAATTTGGTTGTAGTAGACAAAAAATTGAATTCAAATTCTTACCAAAAGTTAAATGAAGATCAACATTTACTATTCTAGAAAGAAATCGAAAAAGAGACTAGTTTTTCAACAAGATAATGTGCCTTGCCATCGATATGCTTCGACGGTGGTTTTCAGATCGATTTTTTTTATTTAAGCAGCCCGAGTGTAAAAAAATCAAAAACTTCTGGGAAATTTTAACTCGAAATGTTTATGCGAACGTAAAAATATTTTTAAATGAGAAAAATTTAACGGAAGCCATAACGAAGAATGGATTTCTGTAAACAAAAACACAGCTGAAGGTCTATTCTACTCTAGGTCTTAAAGATGTATGAGTGATGTTCAAAACAACAAAGACGTAATGGACGTTACCATTACCAAATAAGACGTTCCTGTAGGATATACAACCTAAGCACCTAGAACGAAATATATCTAGTTAAACTTTGTAAGTATAGGTGCTGCACTATTCATTATCCTCTAATTATTAAAAAAATACTATCAAGACGTAATATACATTGTTCGATAGAGCATAAAATATTATGCATGACTCTATTCACAAATGTGAATTAACTCTCACCGTTATTCATTCAATTATATTTACTCAATTAATTAAACTATCAATCATTAAAAATAACTACAAAAAAATAAAAAAAACATACTTACTTTTGATCATATTTTGAATAGTTGAACTCTATCAAGACAAAGTCAGATTCAATATCTTGCATTAATATTCCTCTACCCAAATTTTATTTTATAAATTCTTAAATGGCGTCCAAAAGATCGAATTATTCGAAAGTGAAAAACATAGTGAAAGATCGAGCTATGGCGCAGCAAAACTGACAAAAAATGACATGAGGAAAATTGCAAATATCATAGAAAGGACAATGAGAACCATAAGTAAGATATTCCTGAAGGTGAGGCCCAAAGCCTTTAATTCCAA
The DNA here is from genome assembly GCA_012064415.1 of Gyrodactylus bullatarudis. Taxonomy (NCBI): domain Eukaryota; kingdom Metazoa; phylum Platyhelminthes; class Monogenea; order Gyrodactylidea; family Gyrodactylidae; genus Gyrodactylus; species Gyrodactylus bullatarudis. Next base: position 59,823 of record SSNU01000211.1, read on the forward strand.
ACTCTTTGTAACAAAAATCAGAAATTTTTATCATTAGAATTAAAAAGATAAAATTTACCAGTCAAAAACTAATTTGTTGAAAGCTGCTTGAAATATCATGTATCTAGAGCCATTGCAATGACAAAAAAAATAATAATATAATGAACTGCTCTCCTCGTGATATTTTTCAGCTCATAATTAATAATAAAAAAAATCAAATACACAGAATAAAAGGCTGTCTATTGCTGTGGAATCTTCACCATCAGCTTATGAAAATATTTCTGAAATGAATAAAAACTGAAGTTATTGTTATTATCAATAAATTAAAAAAGGACATGTAGATTAAATGTAATTCATAATGAACGATCAACTGATATAAAGTGAATGTTTCAGGAAGAGAAACTATATTAATGAAGAGAAAGTAATGGACAAATTGTAACAAAAAAACTATTTATCTTCATAAGGTATAGTGCCTGACCAAAAATTATAAATGCTTTGATACTAGTTATCATATATGTATCAACTCTTTATCAAAAAAGAAAAAAAAACTAATTAACAAGATGCATTTATTTTATTATTATTATATAAAAATAGAGTTATAAATATCAATTTATTATACTTATTTTGTAAGAAGATTAATTTCTATCAACTTTTCTATGTGAAAATGAAAATTGTAAAGCAGAACATATGTGTTGTTCAATAAAATTTTTCATTCATTCATTCATTGACTATAAATAAATAACTTGAATGCATTTCGAAAATCTTTGCCGGATTTTATCAAAAATGTTTTTGATAATGGAAGAAAATTTTCAAATAGGCAGAATTTAATATCTGAAGTTTAAGAGGAATCCAGTTTAATATCAAAAGAAACCATATATAGCCTGTATGAATCAATGCAAAAGAGTCACCTCAGTGTAATTTTATCAGAGGGAAATTTCCCTTGATAAAAGTGTATAATTTAATTGTTTGTAGTTATTTTTAATGATTGATAGTTTAATTAATTGAGTAAATATAATTAAATGAATAACGGTGAGAGTCAATTCACATTTGTGAATAGATCTATGTATAATATTTGATGCTCTATCGAACGATGTATATAACTTCTTGATAATATGTTTTTTTAAATAATTAGAGGATATTTTATTCTCTTTTATGGCGACCAATATAGTTTCTTCCATCAAGAGTTTATATATGTAAGTTCATTGTAATTTTTGTCGACCACTATATAAACCTATATGACAAATTTGAGATTAAGTTCCGATTCTAAAGACGGGTCGTTGTATACAATATGATAAAATTTAAACAAATTCTTTCTGAAAATTCCAGAAACTATACATTTTTCATACAAGTATTAAGCACTGAAATCGCACTAGTGGCAATTGCAGTATTTTTATATGGAACTATTCAAATTATTACTATTCTCTATACCGAAGAAAATCTTCATTCAATCTATTAACTGGAAAAATTATTGAGCTTTTTCGCGCCTTATATGATTTATTTATATGGAAAATATATAAGGATATTCAAAAATAATCCAAGACGATTACATTTGATTTTGATCTCTCTTGAAACTTGAAATATTTTTAAGAAAATCTGGAAAGTAAGGACTAATTACACTAACTTTTTTATGATCAATAGTAATAATGAATATGAAATGTAAGAGAAATAAATTATGTCTTTCAATTCTTGATGTTTCAAACATTTCCTAAATATTTTTCGAATAATTAGTGAATATTTATTAATGATCGGATTCGGAATCTATATGAGATTAATTTTCTCATTATTAAATTAATTTGAAGGTGTTGACAAATACTCATGCTGATATTAATAATAATAACTAATTTCATCGTTCTTACTACTAGCATGACAACAAGTCAGTACCTCAAGAATATTTTCAAGGAGATAAGGCTCTCAAATTATTTATTGATAAATCAATGAAGTTGCTCGATTAATTTTCTTCATAGTTTAAATAGATTAAAGGCTATAATAATAAAATAATATGTTTTTCTTTTATAAATTTGAAATCATAAATCTATATTATTATAACTTTGATAATTTTTTTCAGAGTTTCACATTATCTGTAGGCTTAAATAATTTAATTTGAATTGTTATTTTTTTAATTCGTAGTAGTAAACTATTCCCTCATTAAATTTCGGCAGACATTTTAAAAAGTATGTATTTCATCTAAATTTTATTAAATTATCGAAATAAAATTCATATTACACTTCTGATGGTCCATCTTGTAATATTCCAAAATAGTGGATTAGAGTAATGGTGCACTTTCAGGATTGCTCCAATTATCTGAAAAAAATAACTAAATGAATTGGAGCCCCGAAAAACAACATTCAGAAGTTCTTTTCAAGTTTAAGGAAATTAATCTAAATAAGTGAATAACTTTAATATTAGGACTATTCCCGCATCTTAACTTAATTGATTCAAGAAAATACATAGTTTAAATTGATAAAAAACACATAATATTTATAAGTGAAAAAGGATGCCGAAAGTGTGAGGAATAAGCGCTTTATTTCAGGCATACTCATCAGCCTCTTACATGCCAGATATATAGTACAAAAAAACAAAGAAAATTAAAAATTGATCTGATTGGCTCTCTTTAGGTGTTTGGGGGCGGGGTAATCTGTATATTATCACATTGTTTTTTTGGATGTTTGGTACATTAATAGGTATTCCCACCCTAGGGTGAGAGTACCTCTGGTAAATACATGTTACCTTAAGGGTATTCATACATCTATTATAGTTATATTACATAATATGTATACTTTATGTTCAGGATTACACATAAATGAGTTCATTTTATATAACACTATGTGTAAAGGTTTTTTTAAAACAAAAAAGAAATAATCACTGTATAAGTTGATTCTGAAGAATCTTTTGATTATTGGCTTGAACTGAAATATTTTGTTATTTTATTATTGCTTGTAATAATATCTGGATTTCTATTTCTCTTCCTTGTCTCTATTACTTATTTCATTTATTTCACTTATTATGCTCTCAACGTTTGCACAACTAACCAATGATATTAGGAATCAGTTACAAACATAATGTTTAAAATCAACACCATATCAAGAGTCGATTTCCGAGCTGTGGCGTGAGTTTTCATTTTAGTACAATTATTTTCCTCGTTCTATGGAAAAATTTTAAATTATGAGCTGATAATTAATAATTGAAGTTTTAATGCTCTATAAGCTCTGTAAAGCGATGAGATATGTGTGAAAATAGAAGTACAGTTGTACCTCCGTAATAACTGTGTAAAAGTGATCCCTACCTCTCTGCCCCCTGAAGAATAATATTTATTATAATTGTATACGAATGAGTAGGCATATGTATAGAATATTTTAATTTTTTCCAAACTAATTCAATTTCAGCGATATATCAGTACCCTATGAATATTTTTCATTAATATTTTAAGGTTATACTCATGTCATGTAGTTACCTCATTGTACCGAATTTCAAGAGAATATCGCAAAAATAAAATATAATATTTTTTACCATCATATAAAGCAGATTTTTATTCCTACTTGAATAGAATTTTAAAACTAATCTTGTCACAAAATTCCAGGTAGATACCATGCTTTTCAAGAACATGAAGTGAATTTAAACTTTGGACTTGCAAAAATCGATATTGAGTTTTTTGATGAAATTTTTATGTAAATCCTATTCCATCCAAATTCTATCCCCCATACCCTTTAACACATTCTATGTGTAATTACAAAAGCTGTTGAAAAATTAAAATATTCTATACATTAGCCTACTCATTAGTATACACTTATAATAAATATTATTCTTCAGGGGGCAGAAAGGTAGGGATCACTTTTACACAGTTTTTACGAAGGTACAACTGTATACTTTAATTATTTTGTTCTAAGTACTTAGGTAATACAGTCAATTTCACATATGATGACTCGAGACAAATTAAATTTTTCACGGAGGTTTTCATTTATACCTCTCTGCCCCAAAATTCCAACTAATCAGCGTTGAGCAATCATTACCCAATAAGGAATAAGCAGTTTTTCACCTCATCCTCAATTATTTAAACCTTCTTAAAATGAATATACTTTAACTTGGTTTTGCTTTTTATATATCATTCGAAAGGGAATTTTCTCCTCTCCTTAATGCACTAACAAAAATTTTTCTAAGAGGAATAATAACCGAGATAAAATAACTCTGTTATTTCAACTTTTTACATTGAGAGACTTACACCATTCGAAAGAGCATAAAATTTGATCCATTATTTCAAAAAATCAAATCATATTTACGAGATTTGCCAGAATAGTTCAAGAAACTAAATTTGAACCAAAAAACCGATATTGAAAAATACATCTAACCAAAATGGATAGAAAGAATGCTGGCCCCCGTTCCTCTGGTGTTTTACGTCAGATGTTAAAATAACATTCCTAATGTGTCAAGATTTTCCCACTACATTACGTCATGACTCATAATCACTACATGTATTTGTATTATAATCTGTCAATCAATGTCACAGTCAGAAACCTCATCTCCCTTCTGTCCTATCATTCAATGTGAATCAACATTAGTATAGTCAATTTCACACATGATGACTCGCGTTAGCTTAAAAGTGTGATGGCAAAGGTCTTTTATACCTCTCTGCCCCAAAAATAATAACCAATGAGAGTGAAGTATGGATTAACCAATAATATTTAACCATAATTTTCATTTTTTATTCTCATGATGAAACCGAAATAAACCCGTCATATGATTGTTTCGAGCATCTATCCAGTAACTTATACATCATTGAATAGATAATTTTTTCCTTGTTCTTTAGAGCCTAAAATAAATTCTCAACCATGCTTTATAACAAAGATATTCTAATTTCTATACCTTAATTACTACAGTAAATTAAATACCACCATTCGAAAAAGCATGCAATAATTAGTACTCTGGCTAATTTCCATACATCAAGCTCAAAAGGAACTAGATTAAATAATAAATCAAAATTGCATTCAGATTTCCAAATTTAATGAGGATCTATCCTAATATGGATGTAAGCCAAGGCTTGAATAAGCAATATGCATCACAAAGGCATTACGTCATTCTAGTGTACCATGTTAGTGTGAAAGTCTTCAGACCCCCTTTTTTCCTTTCTATGTTCCCCTTGAAATCCTTTCAAAATACGTGTTTGTGTGTATAACCAGACTCTAATCTTTTTCTGCGTTAACTCCAATCCCCCACCAACGACAATGCTCTTTCTCTTATGGCTCCAATCTCTTTCTATTTAATATTTATTTCTAATCATGAAGTCTTGGTTGAAAATAGAAGAATTTATTAAAAATCATAAACATCTTTCTCTCTTGATACATAATCTTTATAAAACGATAGTCTCTCTAGTTCTGAAAGAGTTGGAAAAGTATTTTTATATTTTAATTTAATCCTCATCCTTTCGGTGAAGCCAAGAGTGCACCAGATCACCTTCTTGAAGACTTTTACAGAGAGTTACCAATTATTCTTAGAGCCTATGAGCCTTGTCATATTTATAATTTAGATGAAGCTGCCTTGTTTTCACTCGTAACGAATCGGAAGATTTTAACTAAGAGAAATTTGACTGCCCATGGATATAAACAAATAAAGGATAGAGTGACCTTACTATTCTGTACAAATGCAGTTAGTGACAAAAGACCTCTTCTCATTATCAATAATGTCAAGAAACCTCGCTGATTCGATGATAATGATAGAACTTTTTTTAAATATTAAAATAAAAATCTTCCAAAAAGGGTTGGATGACCAGAGATATTTTTACAGAATTCCTATTAGAATGGAATCAGGAACTGGTTCAAGAAAAGAAAAAAATTATTCTTTTCATGGATAATGCTTCATTGCATACAGTGAGAGAAGATATTGTTTAAGAAATATTAAAGTGAGCGATCTTCATAATTTGCCACCAAACTGCACCTCTGTTTGTCAACCCCTTGATGCAGGCATAATAAGGTCCTTTAAATGCAATTATATACGACTTGTAAATTTGAGAATTTACGAAAACAAAATTAAGATGAATGAGGTCAAAAACAAGATAGATCTACGACAGTGTCTATATATAGCAAAGCAGGCCTGGGAAGATGTGGAGGTGAGGACGATTGTCAACTGTTTCATGAGGTGAAAAACTCCTTATTCCTTATTGGGTAATGAGTGCTCAACGCTGATTAGTTGGAATTTCGGGGCAGAGAGGTATAAATGAAAACCTCCGTGAAAAATGTAATTTATCTCGAGACAAATTTTTTAAAAATAAATTTATGCAATTAATGATTTAAATCCTTTGTTTTGACTAGTTTCCAATTAGAATTTTCTCTATGTTAAATAAGGAAGGCTTGGCAGGATTTTACATTACATTCTATAGAAAGAGTGTGTGTAACCCACTCTTTATTCATTGTGATATTGTGTGCGTATGTGTAGAAACCCTTATTTTATGTGAAGATGGATAGTGTGATATCTTGACTCTCTTATGTATTCTATTTATTACAGGTATGAGAAGAAAATATTCATCAAGTTTGATTTCAAATAAACTGTGACGACAATTAGCCTCATAAAAAAGTGTGAATAAAAAATAAGTGAATCCAATCGTGAAAATAACTGTAAAATTCTACAAATCTTGATAAAATTTAATTAATTCATACAATATTACTATTCCCACAGAACTTTAAATCGAAAAAATTAATATTTAGCTTTCATCTATCATGATCTCTATTTATTGACTCTTTTCCAAGCGACTTTTAGACATAGAACCATGGATATTATATTTAATCTCTTTATTAAAAGTTCGCTCATCAAACATCTGTTCTATTAATTTATCTTTTTTTCTCAACTAGTAATTCCTTGAGATTTCTGATTAAGTTAGAATTCGGACTTCTTCAAGCTTCCATTATCTCGAAACCAATTATTGGCACAAATTTGTCGATTATATTGAAAAAGAAAAATCCAATTCTGGAATTCAGCCTTATTTTAAAATATTTTTGCTAAGATTTTGAATGGAGATTCGTTTAAACAACAACCGAACAGCTAAAACTTTGCTTTTTATGAAATCCCATACCTTCAAATCTATTATAGTCTATATTTTCTTCAAACTAGTTGACCTATATTGATATTTGTGAATCATACATACAAGATGCCCATATCCAAATTCTCATTAATTGTATCGGACGCCTAGTTCTATCATTCTAATATTATTTAGGAGTTTCGGTAACTCTGATAGATATTTCGTACGATTTCCATAAATCGAAGAATTGTTCTACTGCTAGCTTTCAATTGATATTTTTATTTTATCAGTTTTATACTTGTATCCTGTTAAAAATGATCATTCTGATTGAGTTGAAGAACTTTCTTGGAACTATACAGAGTCTTATATCCTAAAATTTGAGCAGTGAATATTGTTTCAAAGATTATTTGGTTTTCAACTCTTCTGTATTATGTATTTCATTTGAATTTTCCGAAACATTTCATCTAAATCTTCTTATTAATTTTCATTTTGAATTTTGATTCAATAGATTTTAAAATTTTCTATCAGATGGTTTGCAATTATTTTTCCAAACAAACGAAGAGATTGGTGTTTTATTACCCAAATATAGAAATTGTTTATAAAAGCAGACATGTTGAAATTTAAATTCCTCGTTCTCATTTAAATTAAATTTTACATCCGAAAACAGAAACCCTAGAAATATTTTAAAAATTATAAATGAACCTTCAATAATCTAACTTAAATAAATATTAAAATTTTCGAAAAAATTAAACATGGGCTTTTTAAATTTGTTCATTAAGATTTTTTGTTATTTATCTCAAGTTAAATAAAAAGATATTTTTAGAGACATATTTTTTTTTTATTTGTAAGTGTTTTTATTATTTAAAATTATATTATTTTACAATTTTTCTTCAAGCATTTTATATATATGTTACCGTGAGTTTTAGAAATCAGTGAGTGTTGGTAATTCACTAGTGTATGTTGGTAATCAGTGTATCTTTAGTGAATCTAGCTAATAAGCCCTTATTACCCAAACTCACTGAGAAAGTCAGTGAGTTCATCAACTCAACCAA